>APFE030271433.1:65028-96375 GCA_000404065.3 Pinus taeda | reverse complement strand
TTTTTTTTTATATATAGTAAAGGCACGGTCCTTACATTCAATAACACATAATGGCTCTTGAGTTGGTTGCATACTCATAGATCCACATAATAAGAAGTACATCTTTGTTACACAAAACTTTGTCACTATCCCTGTACTTCCTGTTCCTCGATCCTGGAGGACCTCTACAATGAATCTCATGTGTTTTCCTATCATGAAGAACATGTCTTTACATCACTCTTCATCTACAAAACATTTCCCTCTTACATCATTTCCAGAGAATATTCCTTCAAACTTAATTTTAAAGGCCGACGCTATCCCTTAGTTTCTTCCCCGTGCCGATCTGCAAAGTTTAACATTGAGCCTAGAGCCGATCAGTGCTTGCATCCATCTATTACCCGTGCTGATCCTCTTTTGGAAAGTTTTTTAAAATGGAGTCGAAGCTTCATGAACGGAAGTCTGGTAAATGGTTAGTCGATATAGAGTCGAGAGAGACTGTTTGGGCTCTTTTCCCCTATTAAAATGGAACAAACCAAAAGAGATAATACCTCTCCCATCATAATAGGATCCATATCCCCTCTCTTAAGCTGTATAAACTTCTCCTACTCCAACCTCAGCTAGCTAATGAAGGAGCTTGAATAACTAGAAAAATCTTAATAGCTTTAGCCTTCTAGTTTACACTTGTAAAGGGAGAATAAGTTTGTAGTTTGTTTGGTTTGGAGAAAAGAGGAAGAAGCGTTGAATTACCATTGTTTGAGGTGAATCATGAAATGTTAACAATGGTGCTGGAACTTGGACACATCGAAGGAAACCTACAATGCTAAGGCATGGTTGTACTTTCCTTTTTGTCATAATAATAATAAAACTGATATTTTGTTTCCTATATCAATTGCATATGGTATTTGGTAGCTTAAGACTCCTTAGCCTCTTAAGTAGGTTGAATTTATTGTATGCTATCATGTGTGCTTTGGTTTCTTGTCTATTTTTTTCAGGTGCTTGATTGACATTAAGGAGCTAATCGCTGGAGTAAAGACACAAGGACTTCATCAAACAAGGATTAGCGATACAAGAGGTAGGATCTTATCCATTCTCAATCTAAGGGAACTTATGTCAGATTGTCTTGTTTGTGGCTAGACCCTCTCCCTTGGGCCAGAGGGATTGTCTCTGTTCGCAGAGAGAATTTTCCTACTCCATAAATTGGCGACTCCACTGGGGATCCATCCCTCTCTTTGGATTGTTTTTCATTTCATGATTCATGACGAATATTCTCGTATCACTCTTTCTCTTTTGAAATATGTACTTTACATTATCTACTGCATTGATTCTTGAATTTAGAGTGATACGTCTGGTTTTTTGTGGAAATTTTTTGTTTTTCTTTGAATCCCTCGATCAACACTATTAATTTTCTAACAGTAGCACTGACCTGGATGAGTTCCTCTTGAATAGTCACGCCACAACCCCTTATGGCGCTTGTTGCTAGTTAGACAGTCACACCAATTCCTGTAGGTTAAAATCAGGGTTTCTCCTAAATCATTGCTAGTGTGTCTTGTCCGCATAGATTCTGTTTCTTGGCTTGTTTGCCTTTATGTTCCCTGGCTAGAATGCCTTGTTTACTTGATTAGTTTGTGATTGCCTTGATTTTTTGAGTTTTTGGATGGTTTGTGTTCCTAGGTCATCTAGGTCATTGACCATTCATTTGCTTGTATTCTCATCAAATCAAGTTGGTGATTTTCTGCTTCATGCATTTCATGTTTTAGTCCTTGCATCTATATTGCTCTATTTTCAATTGAACGAGTGAAAAGTTTCATTTTCTCTTGTCTTGTTGAACGTCTCCTTTCTGAGCATAAATTACATTGCTCAGATTGTTTCGAGTGAATCTTTGCATATTTGGTTTAAAAAGAGTTCTTTTATCATGATTTGCATATGATTGATGTTTGGCTATTTGAAAAATTTCATTGAAATGTTTATGCGAAAGATTCATTTTAGCATTCTATTGAAGAAAATACATCATTCTAGTTTGTTTAATTGATATGTTGCATTAAGTAGCATCATTGAAAGCTAGAATTACATCATCATGAGAATTTGAAATGAAATGAACTTCTTTTACTGTTAAAAGGACTAGTTGAAGTGCATCTCATAGGAAGAGTAGGGAGTGGAAAGAATTTTCATTGTTTTGTTTTGAAAAAAGAAATAGTGAAGAGTCATCTTACTTTTAGTTGCTTGTTTGTTGCATTAATTGTTTTCTCTTCTCTCAATTAGTGTAAACATTCATCGAATTGAAAGGGTTTTCTCTCATATAGCTGCACATAAGAGTTTTTCAGGTGACATTGATAGGGCCTAGAAACTAATACTTAATTTCAAGATAAACCTTTAAAATATATTCAATTAACCTAAGGTGCATTTGAAACTAAATGCTCACATTTAGAGGTCTAGGCTAGAGATGTGTTCTGATGTCTTTAAACCTAGCAGCTGGCATTCGCTTCAGCATTAGACAACTCTAGTATGAACTTGTGCTCCCCGTACCCATTGCGTATATAAAGGGAGACCCCACTAGGTTTGTAATCCTTTATTTGTAGGAAGCCGAGTCTTCCACCTTGTAAATGTGATACACTGGACAAAGCATTCAGGGAGATTTCCTTCTCGTACTTTTCGGTTTTCCAGGAGGTATTATGTAGTTTAGGGTTACCTGGTAATTCCTTTTTCCTAGATTATCCTAAGCAGTCATTTTGGTATTTTTGAATCTTTAAATTTAAAATATCATCGAGCACTTGTCGTTTCAAGCTCGTTTAAACTAAAAGTGACTAGAGTCATCTTTGCCTTGTTCTCGACTCTTAAAACATGAAAAGGCATCAATTTGTTTCAGTGCCTTAATTTTTTTTTGCCCACGATCACATCACATTCCTGATAGTTTTATTCTAGACCACATCGTGAGTATACCCTTAATATATTTTAAAGAAGCCCTAAAATTAATATCTATTCTCTTTTTGTTTGAGACAAAGTCATTGTGGCTGAACCATCATGTTCGCCTCATTCCTCTTCCTCTCCTATGTCTAAAAGGTCACTTGGAGAAGCTTTCCCTGAACTTCCATAGTCACTTGAGGATTAGGGTGTTGAACTTGGGATTGTCCTGAGTATTCAAACTTTTTCATCTCATCTGCCTCCATCAGATACTGGGTCACCTTACAAATCCAACCGAAATCCATTGATAATCCTATATAGACTCCCAAGAGTCCACAAACTCCTGAAAGTCCACAAAGAATGGTTGTTTACCCACCGAACCCTTTGTTTGATCTTCTTGTGATATCTCCACAACATCTGTACAGTTTGTATGATCGACCTGGTATTCCTTTGGAGTTATCTCCTAAGACATATTCAATTCCTTATCACTAGATTTTTCCATCCATGAAGTCAGAAGGCGAGATACCAGTCTCCTCTCTAGGTCACTCGGAAGTTTCCGCTACACACACTCCTCACGTAGTTGATGAGCATGGATATGAGTTCCCTCCAGAAGGATTCCCTTATATGGGAAGAATCCTGTCTAGTGTTTATCCTGATTTTAGTGAGCCCTTATTTCCGCATGGTTATACCTCTCTAGCTTAGTTGGTTTCAGGCACTCCTTGTGCCTCATCATTGTATTAGAATCCCATCTGGTATTCCAATGCTACACCTACATCAGGTCCCACATTAGGTTGATTCATTCAGAGCACGACCTCTCGACGAATTGTACAAACTGTAGTCACTTCAATTCTAGTTCAAACTACCATTCTGTCTCAACTTGTTTTGTCGTTTTAACCAAATCTTCCAATTCAACCAATGGTCTCAGGTTAAGTATCGGTAATTTGTTCTACCCTCTAGTGAGTGGATAGATTGTGCCACTACCTGGGGGCAAGATCCGAATATCCCCATGATGTCTGGTGAAACTAGTGTGAGTGGATTACAAACTCACATGGTTGGAATAAATCAACCCTCTTACGACGCTATCCCAAACCCTGTTGATCCATCTGGGTTAGGTAACGTCCAATACCAGTAGCCATATATGGCCCAGGTTCCATTCCAACCAACTTATGTTCCATAGGGTTCACAAGCTATGGTAAATCCACCATACATTCCTCAAGTTGGGTCTTATGTTTAGCTTGGTCCATCCACTGTACTGGTGGATATGGTCAAATTCAATTTGGGAACTATCAATACCCTCTGGGTGTCACCCCAAGAACTATCTAGATACCCTTGCAGCAGTAAGGACAACCTTCGCAGTAGCAAGGGAAACCTTTACAGCAACAAGGACAACTGCTACAACCACAAGGGAAACCTTTACAATAGTTGCAACAAAATTTGCAGCCGCAGACACAGTTTGTTTAGCAGTCCTCCCAACCTATGTCCTCGCAAGGCCAACCTCTATAGCCGTAGGGACAGCCTTTACAGTAGCAAAGCTAGCCTTTGCAACAACAAGGTCAACCTAGGCAGCAACAAGCCTTGTATTCATATCAGCAAGTTTAGCCTTTGCAACGTCAAAGTCAACTCCTACATCCACAGGTTCAACATCCTTATGTCTAGGGTTAGGAGGTTCAGTAGCCTTATAACCCCTATGCCACGTACACTGCTTATCAATAGCCTATGCAATGGCAATATCAAACCTAGCGAAGACCGAATCCTCCTTATGGGCAAGGTAACCCTTAGTGGGGACAAAAGCAGATTCCATATGGACAATATCCACCACTATGGGGGAAAATCCTTACCAACAAGGATGGACTCCGCAGTTTGGGTCTCCTCAAAGGCCTATATTCCATTTAATACGCAATTTACGTTCTTGGCCGCGTTGGAGCTGCCTAATGTTTCTAGGCTCACAAATGGTCCCATTCTTCATTCGTCGTACTAGCCTCCAGTTCCATCGAAAATTCCAAGATATTTCCCCAAATTTGAGGGAAAAGTGAAGGAGTACCCACAAGCCCATGTGATGACATATCACCTCTGGTGCTCCTCCAACTCATACGTCGATGATTCCATCCATCTTCGACTTTTTCAAAGAACTCTCACAGGTGTTGCCACCAAGTGGCACATTGAATTGCCTTGCGGTACCTACGGTGACTTCAACTCTCTTGCTATGGATTTCCTCACTCATTTCCAATTACCAGTTCGCTATGAAACTAACACCTATTTTCTTACATCAATTAATCAAAACACCGCGACCCATATCTCCGATCACATCCACGAATGGAGATGTCAGCGTCGCCTAATCAAGTTTGAAATTGATGATCATTTGTTGATAGAAAGGTTCACAAAATCATTCGTTGGCCCAATTTCTAGGGACTTAGCTATGGGTGGATGTGTTATTGAGGAGCAAGCCATCGCTCGTGCCCAGTATTTATACCTTGTCTACTTTCAATCTAGCACATTATATGAGATTTTACCCGATGCTCCAAGACCATCATCAGATCTGATAGCATCAAAGTCTCCGGATACACCACCGGTTGATGGAGTGATTGGTTCAATGTCTTTGACTCCAGTGAAATCTTCTTCAAAGCAGAAATCAGTCTCGAACACTCATTCCAATTATCCCTCTTGAAATTCATATGGTCCTGGTAAACATATAAATTTCATGCTTTCCATTCTACCGCAACAGGCAAAACCTCTAAGGGTAAAAAGAAGGGCAAAGGCAAGGCCAAAGCCAATGCCCCGAAAGAGGGGCCTCCTAAATCTTTTTCTGGTGATACTTCTAAAAGAAAGTCAAAGTATACTTGCCTCATCTGTGAGGAGGATCATTACACTAAAGATTGTCCCCGATGATCTGAAGTTAGTCGCTTGCTAAAAGGGACCCTGACTGTCTTAAAAGAACCCTTTCCATCCTAGTAGACTCCAATGGTAGACCAACCTCAGTCTTCTCTTCTGTAGGTTCCAAAGTGTTTATGATGAATACACCTATAAATGTGGCTACTAGATATAAATATTATCAAACACCTACTCTGACGGTAGGGAAATAGAATCAAAGTACCCCTTCCTCCTCTATGTTGTCTACCTCCGGTCCCCTCCATATAGAGCGACCTAGTCCTGATTCTGCTATTCGACCACCCCCTTGAGGTGTGCTATGAAAGTCATATAATCCAAATGCTCAAGCCACTCAACACTACAAAATTGTTGAGGATTTAGCTCAAGCACAATCGGCCATGTCTGCTCTCGAGGTCCTTCAAAGTTATCCCTCTCAGCAGAAAGCATTGTCGTCGGCTATCAGAGGTGTTGACCCATATGATTCCAATCTTATTTGCTTTTATTTGGAAAACCATGTTGTCTTTCTCATTCAAGTGATCATTAATGAAAAGATGATTCACGGGACCATCATTGGTGAGGGTGTTTCCACCTGCATCATGTCTATGTCTTGTTGGAAGGAAATCGCTTCTCCTTCCCTGAAACAATCGCCTAACACATTGGAAGCCTTTGATGGACGCAATTCTTGACCATTCAGTGTCCTTCCTAATCTTGCCATTTCCTTGGAAGGTAAGACAGTTAATGTTGAAGTAGAAATTGTGGATGCAAATCTTAACTATAATCTTCTACTCTGGTAGAGTTGGAACCATGCTATGCAGGTTGTAGCCTCCTTTCTTTTCCACGTGCTCTAGTATGAGTCATGAAAGGGGTATGTAGTTACTATTAATCTCATCATGATTTTTCCTTTATTCTTATATTTTCTATATCTTAATGCGTTAATTTATTGAGGAATTATGGTAATAAATGAAGGAATTATTTGTAGTTAAGATTCAACTAAATTTTACCCTTATTTATGCAGGAAAACAACAAAAGGGACAATTGATGTTCCCTAACGAAGGAACAACAAAAACCAACAAGCAAAGGAAGGAATGCGCCAGTTGCGGACAATGCTAAAGGCAAATAAGAAGGATCAAAGTGAGAAAGGAAAGGATATCTGAAGTTAGAAATTGGTTGTGAATCCCTCAGGATTGAGAGATCTTGAGGGATCACATTTACCATTTATCTTTTACCCTTTCTGATTATAAAAGGGGATGATTGTAAGAAGAAGGAGAATTTCGATTGTTGTTTGAAATTGTAATTTTAATTATAGACTCTCGCTGTTGAGAGAACACGGTTATATTGTAATGTTACATACATTCGATGATTAATACATAATTGAAGTTTTTGTTCCCTCGCATTATCTAAAGTAACTTAGCAATGTTTTCTGGCAGCTAAGGGCCCAACCTCTGGTGGATTTAACTGCTTTCTTTGTGCCATACATTTCTGATTCATGCAAGTGTGATGGTTTGATAGTGTTTTTGCTTTATGTGATTTTATCTCATTTGTTGGTTATTGTTTTCTTGTATTGAAAGTACATCTTTACTTTATATGATTTACAACATTGTCGTTTGATTCAGTTTACCTCCATTGCAGATTGAGTTACTTGTGAATTGATTTAATCAACTGTAAAGAGTTTAGTTATCACTATTGGACTCTCAGATTGATATCATTGATATTTTTATTATTTAATGAAGATTGAGTTTGGATTAGATTAAATCAGTTAAGAAGAGATGATTATTACTACCGTACTCTCAACTGATACTCCTGTTACTTGAATTTTTGTAAGATTTGATTTCATTAGAGGATTGAGTTTCTTTAATTGCAATTGGAGTTTATTAGATGCATCTGTTTACTCTTGTATTTAAAGATCTATACTGCAATATAGGAAACATTACTCTCTGAATTAATAGCAGCCACATAATGTGTACACTCTTTAAATAAGAGGACTTGCCTAGGTTGATAATTAATGTGGGATAATTAGGGGTTTTAAAAGGCACCTTTTATGAGTCAACATTTTGGTGCCATTGTCAGGGAGAGTGTAGCCATTTACAAAGAGTGATGCATATATGATAATTACTACTGAAGAAGAATTGGGTATTGAAAATGGAATGTAAGAACCTACGTAACGAGCAAGTAAAGTGCTTGCTCCTCCGCCTACTTTTCAACAAAATTATAGAAAGTTGAAGTAGGTGTTTGATGCTTGTCTGTTGAGAGAGAATTGGGTATTAAAAACATAAGGTAAGAACCTGCTTACTGAGCACGTAAAATGCCTGCTCCCCTGCCCTCTTTCCAGCATAATTGTTAGGAACTTAGGGTAGAGATAAACATTTGAATTGTTTGCATGAATGAATAAGAAGAAAAAAACCAAAAACAATCCATTTCCACTGCCCAAACCTGAAAAAATATAAGGGACCGGTGACCCTTGGATGATCAACTTTCATAGACGAGATATTAAAGAAAGTTGAATCTCAACCATCAGTAGGTCCCCGAAATGTCGCTTCCAGACAACCTATTGTCTCCCTTCGGGCCACAGGCTCACCATCTGTAGCCTATGCTGAGGTCCATAGCAAAATGGTAAGAACTGAGTAGAGTTTTCAAGAAATTGAAAATTCGCACCCAATTTCCTCACAATAAGGGAATTCTTGTAATATTCGTGAAGGAGGAGGAGAAATAGGGGAAACAGAGGAACCGGGATCCCCGCAGGTATTAATTGAGCAATGAACACCCAATATCCCAAACTAAGGGAGTGCTGTTAAGATCATTTCCACCCCTTTTAGATATCATAGGGATAACTCTCCAGCTCCAGAGATCCCGGAAGGGTATTGGCATATATTTGATCAAATGGCCAACAATTCGCAAGCACCCCAAACCTCTACATTATAGTATCCCATCGTTGACACAACTATCAACGCACCCATGAAAGCTATCTCTCTACAAATATTCCCACCTTTCATGGACTCACATCAGGGGATCCAGATGCATTTCTATTTGAATTTGATGTATTACGTCGAGGTTATTATTACACCACCGACCCACAAAAAATAAATCTATTTCCATCTACGTTAAAAGGAGCAGCCCCGCATTGGTTTATGGGACTAGGTGGGGGAACCATAAATGATTGGGATCAAATGAAAACCACGTTCCTTAAAAAATATCAAGACTATTGCAAATCTAAGGAACTAAAAGACGAAATATTCCAAATGGTAGCAAGACCTAGTGAAATGCTGGAGGAGTATGTAGAATGTTTTCAATATAACCTCCAAAGGTCTCCCTATGCAACTCTGCCCTTGCCTGATAATGTGCTAAAAACTACACTGATTAAAGGGATGAAAGATCAATGGATAGAGACATTAAATATTATGGGTAAGGCGATATATATCAAGAAGACTATGCTGATATTATTAAATTGTGTATCAGGTGCTCAAGATGCAGTACGAGATTGAAACCAACAGAACATGATATGACCACCAGGGACAGTAAAATCTCTGGCGGAAGCATTACTTGTGCAAAAATTGACAACCTATTGGAGGATTTCAAAACAGATATCTTGGGAACTTTGACGACACAATTAGACATCATGCAAGCTAAGCAGAAGCAAGTTGAAGCAGAAAAACACTTGGTGATCTTCTACCCTAGATGCAGGAATAAGTATAGTCATAAATAATGCCCATTGGATATGGTACAAACCTATGCCATCTGTACTAAAGATCATGCCACAGAAATCTAGCCATCGCTCCAAGGGTTAAAAGTAGTCTTCAAGGAGGTAGAGGAAGAAACAAAACTAGTGTACCTGCTAAATCAACATCGCCAATGGCAAGCACGACAAACAGGGACGCCTATTGACCCATCTTCTTTCTTTCAACCTCACAATATAATGCTCAAAAATACATAGGAGCTACGTGGTAGAATCAACCACCTTTTCCTAATTATTCACAACAACCATTCTCTATGCCACCTTAGCCCAATCAATGGAATCAAAATAATAGTTGGCCAAATTCCCCTTACTTCCCACCATTTTGGTAGAACAATACATAGCCACCCCAATGGCCACCCTCCACTTCACAGAACCAGAACTGGAAGTCAAGTTGGCAAAGACCTACAAACTAGCCAGTGGGAACAATCCCTCTATCTCAACCTACACTACCAGCACCTTACACATTGCAACAGAACCCTCAAACCAATCTATGACCACAGCTTCCAGCCCAGCCCAACCTAAATCCCAACAATAGACCCATCCAATATGCACAAATTATTGAAGGACTAGAGCCAGAAAATGAGATTAGGGAGTGCAATGAAATCAAATTAAGGTTTGGGTGGATAATTGAGTTAGAGGGGGATAAAAACATACAAATAGAAGATATGTTACATGTAGAAAAAACACCTCAAATGGAGAGTATGGTTAAACAAAAAAGCCATGATAAAATTATTACCTCTTCTCCGCCATTCCTAGAGAGATTGATTATACCCTGCCAAATAGAAGAATATCCTGATTTCGATCTTTTGGGAGAATTAAAGAATGTTTGTGTAAAGATACCCCTCCTCTAGGCTATTCAGGACATTCCCATTTATGCAAAAACTATTAAGGAATTATGTACTAAAAATCCTAAGAGGAAAATAAAAACAACCCCAACTGTCCACGTAGTTGGAACTTTGTCCGATTTATTATCAGGTAGAGAAACACTAGTGAAATATGAGGACCAGGGAAACCCTATAGTCACGGTACAAATAAATGGATGTTCCTTCCCCAATGCATTAGTTGATTTAGGAGCAGGCATCAATATTCTCACAACAACAACCTGTCAAAAACTTTACATTACAGCCTTGGATCCAACTACAACCCTACTGGAACTGGCTGACTGATCAGTTGTCAAACTAGAGGGAACATTACAGGATGTAATGGTGTCTGTAGATTCTTGGGAATACCCAGCAGATTTCTTGATAATTAATGGACATCCCCTAATTCTAGGAAGACCTTGGCTAGCAATTGCATATGCTTACATAAGCTGTCGAACAGGCAGCATGATGATAGCAAGAGGAAGTAATGTGAAAAATCTAGCTTTATATCCTCTGGCTCAACCAAGCCTAAGAATAATAAAAACTAGAAAACAACGTGTATCATATTTAACCGAAAACATTTGATCGCCGCTAACTATAGAAGATGCTCTTGAATTTAACGATCAAACATAAGATGGAATCATTAACACTTACATTAACCAACCAGATGCTGTGTCTAATTAAAATGTCACATGATCGAAGTAGCCCTGGATAACGAAATGGAAGAAGATCCCTTAAAAGATATTAATGACCAGATAATACTAACAACTACTGTTTAGAACAACAAAACCATTGAAATTGAACCAGGGAAAGTCCTAAACATCAACAAAAACCTAACTAATGACTAGGAGTAGAGGCTTGTTTAACTCCTTAGAAAATATAAAGAGGCTTTTACTTGGGATTACCCGGACATGAAAGGGATTGATCCCCAATTATGCATGTACCATATCTATACAGAGAAATATGTGAGGCCCATTTGGAAACCTCAACAGAGGTTAAACCCTCACCTTAAAGATGTGCTTAAAGATGAACTACAAAAGCTGTTAGATGTAAATTTCATCTATCCTATATCTGATAGAAAATGGGTTTCTCCATTAGTTGTGGTGCCTAAAAAGAATGAAAAGTGGCATATATGTGTCAATTATAGAGAGCTTAATAAAGCCACCCAAAAATACCATTTTCCCCTCCCATTCATCGACTAGGTCTTGGACACACTGGCAGGTAAAAAATTCCTCTCTTTCCTGGATGGCTTCAACGACTACAATCAAATCCAAATTGCCCCTGAAGACCAGGATAAGGCTACCTTCACCTACCCTTGGGGAACATTTGATTATAGGGTCTTACTTTTTGGACTGTGCAGCACACCTGCCACATTCCAGAGGGCTATACTCAACATTTTTTCAGATTTGATAAATTAAGGGCTTGAGGTGTACATGGATGACTTTACACCCTATGGAGATGACTTCGAGCCAACATTACAAATGCTAGAGAAAGTTATGTAAATATGCATTGTTACAGGCTCTGTTTAAGCCATGACAAATGCCACATGATGATGATGATTGAGGGCCTCATCTTGGGTCACTACATCTCAGCAACTGGAATTCAGGTAGATCCAACAAAAATTCAGATAATTCTCTTAATACCTACCCCATCCACACAAACTGAGGTATGTAGTTTTCTGGGGTTTTCTGGATATTATAGAAGATTTATAAAGAATTTCTTCCAAATTGCTGCACCATTATATGCATTAACAAGAAATATCGATTTCATTTGGACTGACAAATGTGACATTACTTTTGAAGATTTAAAACAACTAGTATCAACAACTCCAGTATTATGGGGCCCAAACTGGGATTTTCCATTTCAGATCTCATCCAATGCATCATATATGGCTATTGGAGCAGTTCTCATCCAGGAGGAAGATAAGAAACCATATGCGATATACTACACCAACAAAAATCTATTTCCTGCTGATTTGAATTACATTGTGACAGAAAAATAATTTTTGGCTGTAATCTTTGCTATTAATAAATTCAGACATTATATAACAGGATACCCTGTGGTTTTGTATATTGATCACTCTGTTATTAAATATATAGCTAATAAAGCTGTTACGAATGGGAGAGTGACACGATGGTTGATCCTTTTGCAGGAATTTGACATAACAATCAAGGATCGACCAGGAAAGGAAAATATAGTGGCAGACTTCCTCTCACATATACCAAAGACAGACGACTCGGAAAAAGTAGTAGACCAGTTCCTTGATGAGCACTTATTCACTGTAACCATGAAAACACCTTGGTACGCGGATGTTGCAAACTACCTAGCAGTGGGAAAATTACCCAAGCACTTGACACCTAGTGAAAGAAAACAAATAGTACAACGTAGCACTTGGTTCTCCTGGATCGGAGGATACCTCTTTCACATAGGAGCCGATATGCATATTTGAAGATGTGTCAGGGAAGACGAAATATTTGACATCCTAAAAGCTTGCCACGATGGACCTTGCGGTGGACATTTTGCAGACAACAGAACTAGTCACAAAGTCTTATAGATGGGCTATTATTGGCCCCCCATTTTCAAGGACGCTAAGAAGTTTGTTCAGGCATGCGATAGCTGCCAAAGAATTGGTCGCCCTAGACAGTCTGCCGAGATGCCTCTGCATCCACAGTTAGTAATTAAAACTTTTGAATGATGGGAGTTAGACTTTATCGGCCCAATAAACCCATCATCTAATCAAAAGACATATATATTGGTCGCAACAGAATATGTGACTAAATGGGTGGAGGTAGAAGCATTACCAAGAGCAACTAAGGATTCAGTAATCCACTTTCTTTTCCAAATCTTCGTGTGGTATGGCTGGCCAAGAGAAATAATCACGGATGGAGGGCCACAATTTGTAGGCCATAAGATGGCCGCTACATTAAAAAATCATCATATCATGCACAAAATCACATCTCCATACCACCCACAGGAAAATGGCCAGGTAGAAAGTACCAATAAAGTAATCAGGGCTGTACTGACAAAGACAGTCACATCTCATAGATGTGACTGGCTACCCAATTTCTAGAAGCCCTGTGGGAATATCACATGACATGGAGAAATACCACAAGATACTCCCCATACCAGTTAGTGTTTGGCAAAGAACCTATCTTCCTAATAGAATTTGAAATTCAGACATTGAGGATTGCTCAAGAAGTAGGCTTGGATCTGAATGAAGCACAGATTAAAAAGCTACATCAAATTAATGAATTGGATGAAATCCGCCTATCAAATTAACATACTACATTGATTCAATAACAAAGAGAAAAATGGCATGATGCCCTCATCAAGAAGAAGATATTCCATGAAGGAGATTGGGCACTTCTGTACGATTCTAGGTTCCAGGATTTCCCGGGAAAACACTAGACCAGATGGTTAGGTCCTTATGAGATAAAGGAGGTTTACAATAATGGCACCCTTACATTAAACACCATTGATGGGTTTGGTTACTCTTTTAAAGAAAATGGGCATAGAGTGCACCTCTACTATAAACTGCTTACAAGGGATTCCTTTTGCCAACACATACGTGAAGATCCCACAATACAAATTCTTGCTGAGGAGGGCAACCCTCCCACAACACTAGTCTAGTAAAGAATTTATTCTTTTGAAGCCTGTACATAAATTTATCTTTCTATTTTATCTACTTTATTGGATTTTCTTGGATAATAGATTGTATATTAGTTTTTTTTTTATATTTTTCCTTTGTTGTTCCATATAGGGAACAACTATTTTTCCCTACAGGGAACGACAATTTTCGTGTGTATTTTGATTTTCCGTTCCTTATAGGGAAAAACTGCTGTTCCCTATTGGGAACAAAATTTTTGTGTATATTTCGCTTTGTTGTTCCCTCTAAGGAACAACTGTTGTTCCCTACAGGGAACAACAATTTTCGTGTGAATTTTGCTATGCTGTTCCCTACAAGGAACAACTATTGTTCCCTCTAAGGAACAACTATTGTTCCCTCTAAGGAACAGCTACTGTTCCCTCTAAGGAACAGCCACTGATCCCTCTAAGGACAATAATTTTGGTGTGTAGTTTTTCTTCTTGCTATTCCCTACAAGGAACAACTGTTGTTCCCTCTAAGGAACAACTGTTGTTCCCTCTAAGGAACAAATATTGTTCCCTCTAAGGAAAAGCCGCTATTCCCTCTAAGGAACAACAATTTCAGTGTGCAATTTTTCTTCTTGCTGTTCCCTCTAAGGAACAACTACTGTTCCCTCTAAGGAACAACCATTGTTCCCTCTAAGGAACAACAATTTCAATGTGCATTTTTTCTTCTTGTTGTTCCTTACAAGGAGTAGCTGCTGTTCCCTCTAAGGAATAGTAGTTTTGGCATGCATTTTCTTCTTGTTGTTCCCTACAGGGAATACAAATTTTTGTATAGAGATTGCCTTGCTATTCCCTACAAGGAACAGTTGTTGTTCCTTATAAGGAACATCAATTTTTGCGTGCATTTTCTTTGTTGTTCCCTGCAGGGAACAATCGTTGTTCCCTACAAGGAACAACAAATTTTTTAGCGTGCATTTCCCTCACTGATTCCTTTACACCGAACAACCATATTCATGTGCATTACCTTTGTTGTTCCTTACAGGGAATAACTGTTGTTCCCTATAAGGAACAAAACTTTTGCGTATATATCTTTTTGTTGTTCCCTACAGGGAACAACACCGTCTGTGTGTATTTTTTTTGTTGTTCCTTACAGGGAACAACTGTTGTTCCCTCTAAGGAACAACATCTTTTTGTGTGTCTTTCCTTGTTGTTCCCTATAAGGAACAACACATTTTTTGTGGAGTTTTCTTTTGCTGTTCAATAGCACCTTGTGAGTATTTGTTTGGAAAACACCCTTTCTTCCCTTTGCATGACCATCCCTGTTCACTCTTTATAACCCTCTTAATGGAATGAAAGGTACAATACATATTTAAGAACAAAAAATATGGAGTCTAGTAGAACAGGCAAATACCTTGAATACTATCATCTTTAACAAGATTGCTTTGTGATGATCAAAAAAGGAAAGGACACAATTATCTATATCACTTCACTGTTCTCAATATAAGCCAAACTGATTGATTATCTATACCATGTTGGTTCACCCTTTCCTATATAATCCTCTTTGTGTATTATCAAGAAGATTATGGGTATATTTTTTATATTGTTATGTCAAACTTCTTCTGTCATCCCTACTCTTAAGGAGTGATGAACCACCCTCTATGTATAAAATGGAGACTAAAGAAGAGAAATATATATATATATATATATATTCACTAACAAGTTTTATGATGTTTTTCCACAAATGGAGGATAGGGGGTCTCATCATGAGCCAAGCTACCATGATCATAAGGAAGTAGCGAAGTGGCATTCCCACTATGGCCACCACACTAGGGATATGATCCAATGGATGCATAAACAAGCAAAGTCCATGGAAACAGGAGGTCTCATCACGAGCCGGCCTGACCACTTTCGCTACTTCCCAGTGAATTGCAATGTGTTCACCTGGTTGCCAAGCCAGCACATTGGTCTCTATTATGGACTTCATAAGACACTTTCCCAAATTATACATAGAGGACCATGGTTCCAAGGGTTAGAAAGAAACTCTATTGAGGCTATGGGTGCTTGCAGGCAACAGAAGCTCTGCTGATGGTATTGAAGCTTTATTTTACGTCAATAATTATTATAATACCCTATTCTTATGATTTTTTTTTACGGATAGACTATGTCCCTAAAGTCCCTTGAAACTTTATGCATGAGTAATTTTGTACAAAATCGATCACAATAGTTTTACGTGGAGTAAGGCAGTAAAGTATTATTTCTAATGCATACTGTCCCTCTTTCCTTATCATATCACATCATGAAAACCTATCACTTATTGATAATTCTCGGGTACAAGCCTTGATTTCACCTCCAATATTCATTATGATCCTTGCATTAATAAGCGTACCTTGCCAATACGTCACCCCTGTACTTCGCCACCAGCACTTTACCCTTTCATTCATTCAGTCATAGGCGACCTATCATTTCGAAGGGGGGTAGGGACCTCCAATGTACTTATGCATATGCTGTTAGTTTTTCATTGGGTCTTGCAGAATGATACAAAATTCTATGATCATAGAGCATGTGGTATGATGACAGCCCTCAATAATGGTATGTATATTTATAAAGTATCATCCGATATAGCCATTATAACAATTTCCTGTTCCATCACCCGACTCTGTTTGTTGTTATGTTATCTCTGTTACACTAACCGTTTGTAGAATTTAGGCAGTATGGGAGGAAGAACAGTGCGTAAAGAACCACTAATACTGGTTGTTTTTTATGCAACCAGAGAAATTTTAGCTCGAGCTGGGTGGATAGCATAATTTACGCGATTTCAGCCCCCCAACAGGGAATTTTCCATTGAATTCCTAAAAAATCTATAGAATGGACAATCCATGGTAAGGGGTAGGCAAAGCACAGTATTAGACGCTATAATAACTGAAGTATCTGGGTTGCTGGCCGAAGGACCCATATGGGCTAACAAATGATTGAAGTTGCATGATGCTATTGAAGCCTTTAAGGATGAAGGACAGGAGCCGATCAAAAAAGGCAGAGGCGTTCAGCCATCTTCACTTGGAGAACCACGGGGAGAATTAGCAAGAATCGTCTAGAATTACATCACACGCGATGGGTACAAAGACGTGGTAAGGCCATGTCAACTCAAACTCTTAGCAGTTCTGAAACAAAAGTGCTCTGTAAATTTACCTGCATTATTGGATTTTTTACTGCATGACACTACCGAGAGGATAAGATGATCCTAGCACATGGAAACTATAGTAAGCCACCACTGTCTGATTAGGCTGATAGTTAGCTATAACCTCACCCAACAACAATCAAGCTGGGAGGAACTAGTATTTTCTATCGAAGGAGGTTTAGCTCTGCCTGCGCCTTGTTCGTTGATAATAGGTGCTTTTTAAAACTCCTAATTATCCTCACATTAATTATCAATCCAGGAAAGTCCTCTTATTTCAAAAGTGTACACAATAGAGGCTGCTATTTAATTCAGAGAGTAATGTTTCCTAAATTGCAGTATAGATCTTTAAATACAAGAGTAAATGGATGCATCTAATAAATTCCAACAACAATCATTAAAGGGAATATAACAACTGAACTTCAAGACTCAATATTCTACCAAAATCATAATCAATTTTTACTTCAAGCAATTCAAATAGCAATGGTATCAGCTGAGAGTACAATAGCAATAACTCGTCTCTTCTTAACTAATTTAATCTAAATCAAACTCATTCTTCAGTAAATAATCTAAACAACAATGATATCAATCTGAGAGTTTCAACAATGATAGTTAATACTATTTACAGTTGATTAAATCAAGCGGAATATTTATCTAAGTAACTCAATCCGAAATGAAAGTGAATTGAATCAACAACAATACTGTAAGTTATATAAAGCAAAGATATTCTGTCAACACTGGAAAACAATAAACAACGAAGGAGATAAAATCATAGAAAGCAATAATACTATCAAACTATCACACTTGCGAGATTTGGAAATGTTTGACACAAAGAAAGCAGTTGAATCCACCAAAGGCTGGGCTCTTAGTTGCCGGTGAACACTGCTAAGTTACTTTAGATAGATTGAGGGAACAACAACTTCACTGATGTATTAATCATTGAATGAAAGTAGAATTAGAATATAACCGTCTTCTCTTAAAAGCGAGAGTCTGTAATTAAAATTACAAATTCAATAACAATAGAGATTTCTCCTTTCTTTTTATAATCAGAAAGGGTAAAAGATAAATGGTAAATGCGATCCCTCAATATCTCCTGACCTTGAGGGATTCGCAACCGATTTCCAACTTTAGACATCCTTTCCTTTCTTGTGATGATTCTCTTGATTCGCCTTTAGCCTTGACCGTAACCGCCGTGTTCCTTCCTTGGCTTGTTGATTTTTTCTTTTCCTTCGTTAGGGAACAAAATTGGTCCCTTTTGTTGTTTCCCTGCATAAAGGAGGGTAATAATTAGCTAATTTTTAACTGCATATAATTCCTTCATTTCTTACCATAATTCTTTAATATATGAACACATTAGGATATAGAAAAGATAAGAATAAAAGAAAAGAATGATGAGATTAATAGTAGTTACATACCCATTTCACGACTCAACATACTCCCTTGCTTACCCTGTTTCATATCCTCATGAAAAGCAAGTAATTTGTATGTAGATAAGTTAAATAATAAGCTGGAGAAGGAATGTCGTAAAGTGGTCTAAAACCATGGTTCTTGGCTAAGAGCTCAAAGATGGTCCCTGTCTACCCTTCAGGAAATTCGTATATAGCCTGATAACCTTTAGCAGGATGCCAAATGATAGGGCTACGGAACCGACATCCTAGACAGTAAAGACCTTCTCTCAAAATGAGATTGCTATATATAATAAAACGGTCTGCAAATAGCTTAAAATTTTTATAATTAAAGGGCTCTCTATTCTGTACATTACTAGTGGAGACTATCCACCTGAGCTTGGCTATAGCCAAGGAGATTTCCTAAATGGAGAGGAAGTATTCTACTCCCTTCTGTATAATCTCTTTCTGAATAGGCCCCAAAATTTTGATCACTCCTTCCCTTGTCATTAGACTCTTTTGATTGGCCAACATTTGTAATGGGTGCTTGGGTTCATTTCTAACCCAAAGTTCCAGCCCATGCTCTTGTCTTTGGAACGCGTTATGAGCCTTGAATCACTTTAGTTGATTGACAACAAATGAGATAAAGGCTTGGAATTGAACATCCCCCACAAAAGGGTTGGGGTTCTTTTCCACCTCTTCCTCTAATACAAAATTGTGTAAGTAAAATTCACAAAGAAACCTTTGAACTTTTACCCCATGTTGTTTGTAACAATTTATAAAATCCTCAATTGTTTTTAATTCGATGGGTTTTCCAGCTCTCATGATTTTAATTTTTAACAACAAATATTGTTCCCACAAAAATAAGGCATAATTATTGGTAGGTGATCTGCATGCCAAAACATCAGTGTATAATGAGCAGATAGTGTATGTTTGACTCATGAACTTCTCTAATCTGAGCTTCATTTTCTCAATTTTCTCTTCTGCCTTTCGATATTTGTCAAAGGTCTCACTTTCTAATGTATTCATGTCCCGAAGCTGCCTCTGTAATTCTTGGTATTTTTGTTGGGAGACAGTTTCTAGTTCAAGTCGTTCTACGGCAAGCCGAGCCTGCTAAATCTTCTTGAAGATTCAATATACTAGGGTCATTGCTCGTCATGCTATCTTTGGCTTGAATGGTTGTTTGAGTACTTCTGTTATGAGAAGGAATGCCTACTGCCTGTGTTCCTTTATGACAGGAGGTCCAAACCTCTATCTAGGTAGCCATGCTGTAGGAGGGTACCACCTCTGTCTGAATAACTAAGTCATAAGAGGGTACAACCTCTGTATGTAGCTATTTCTGCAAGAATTGCATGTTGTTCCTTAATAGGTTGAGTGAGTATGGGCTTAGTTTGAGTCCTTGTAGCTCTTCTTTCATATAAGTCAGTTTGAACTACTATGTTTACTGTCTCCGGGGTTTTGTCTAGAACCTTCCCCGCTGATAATTACTTTATCTTTCTCTTGATCCTTTTTACCATTTTCCGAAGCCTCTGCTATTCCTTCCTAAGATTTTTAAATTTTTCTCTATACTTTTTCGGGGGAGAAACTATTATGTTAATAGTCTTTGCTCCTAATGAACCCAGTTGCTCATCCTGGCTCTGTTCTACAAGAACTGTGTCCCCGGATTGGTAGTCATCTTCCTAGTTTATTTCTACTCCTTCTGTTTTGCCTATATTCTCCGCGTTTAGGCATGCTTGGCTGGGTTCTCTTGGAGGCATGTCACCAGGTTGGTTCACCTCTTCTTAAATGGCCTCTGCCCTTGTTTCTGCTTCGCAGCTTACATTTTTTGATATAATTCTGTCATGGCCAGAGCTCTCCATAGATTGAGTTTCTCCCAAATTAAAATTAAGTGGGCTTTTAGGCTGTATGAAATCATTCATATTGGTCAGGATCTGGGGCAATTCGATATCGTGCAATAAATCTCCTAGGGGACTTGTATTTGATGTTGAGGGGAGTCCTGATTCATTTCTTTCCTCATCTCCAGAATTCCCTGTTTCTTCCTCATGGTTTGATACAGGGTTATCCTAGCCTTCGATCTACAAGTACTACTCACTTCTTGGACTGGATAGTTCTATGGGTTGGCTGATACTTCCCTAGGGATTTTCGGCTACTCCTAAGTTTGTCCTTAGCCTGGTGGACTGTTTGCACTTTTGGGGAATGTTCATTGTAAGGGTAGTCCTCTTCCTTTTCAGAATATGATTAGGTGCAGGCAGAGCCAAACCTCCTTGGAGAGCAAATATTAGTTCCTCCCAACTTGATTGCTGCTGGGCAAGGTTGTAGATAACTATCAACCTAATCAAATAGTGGTGGCTTACTACGGTCTCTATGTTATCCTTTCAGCAGTGTCATGCAGTAGAAAATTCAAATATGCAGGTAAATTCATATAACACTTTTGTTTCAGTACAATCAAGAGTTTAAGTTGACGCGGCCTTACCATGTCTTTTCGCTCATCACATGTGATGTAATTCTAAATGATCCTTGCTAACTCTCCCCATGGTTCTCCAGCGAAGATGGCTGGATGTCTTTGCCTTTTTTGATCAGCTCCTATCCTTTTTCCTTAAAGGCTTCGATGGCATCATGAAATTTCAATCGTTTGTTAGCCCATACGAGTCCTTCAGCTGGCAACTCAGATACTTCTGCTATCACAACGTCTGATACTGTGATTTGTCTACCCCTTACAGTGGATTGTTTGTTCTGTAAATTTTGTAGGAATTCAATGGGAATTTCTTCATTGGGTGGCTAAAATCGTGTGAAGTATGCTATCCACCTAGCTCGGGCTAAAATTTCTCTGGCTGCATCAGAAACAACCAGTATTAGTGGCTCTCTGTGCACTATTCTTCCTCCCATACTGCCTGAATTCTACAAACAGTTAGTGTGGTAGAGATAGCACAACAATAGATAGAGCTGAGTGATGGAACAAGAAGTTGTTATAATGGTTATATTGGATGATAATTTTAGAAGCATAAATACTGTTATCTAAGACTTGCTATTATACCACATACTCCGTGATCATGGAATGTCATATTGCCCTACAAAATCAAATAAAGAGCTGACATGCATGCATAAGTACACTAGAGGTTTCTCCTCGACCCCCTTTAAAAAAATAGGTCTCCTTCAACCGAATGAATGAAGGAATAACGTGTTGGTGGTGAAGTACATGGATGATGAAAGTGGAAAGGTATGCACATTAATGAAAGTATCCCAAAAGATACCGGAGTGCTGAAATCAATGCATATAATGAGAATTATCAATAATTGAGGAGATGTCGTGAGGTGATTTGAAAAGGAGAAAGGAAAACTGACACAGGAAAGATACTTTACCATCATCATTCCACTTAAAGCTATTATGATTGATTTTTAAAATATATCGCATGCATAAAGGTTCAAATTAAATTAGGAACATAATCCCTCTGTAGTAAAGATAAAAATAATAAAAGAGAATTATAATAACTATTGATGTTGAAAATACAACTTCAATACCATCAACAGAGCTCCTGTTGCCTACAGGCGTCTATAGCCTTGACAGAGTTGCTTTATCACCCTTTGGAACCATGGCCCTCTATGTATAATTGGGGAAGTGCATTATGATATCAGAGTAGAGACCAATGTGCTGGCATGGTAACCAGATGAACACATTGCCATTCACTAGGAAGCAGCGAAAAGTGGACAGGCCGGCTCGTAATGAGGCCTCTTGTTCCAAGGACTTTATTTCTTCATGCATCCATTGGATCATATCCCTGGTGTGGTGGCCATAGTGGGAATTCCACTTCGCTGCTTCCTTATGATCATGGTAGGCTGACTCGTGATGAGACCCCCTATGCTTCATCTGTACAAATCATAGAATTGTTAGTAAACATATGTATATGTTTCTATTTTTTTTTTTTTTTGAGAATAACACTTCCTATTTATATATATAGAGGGTGGCTCAACACTCCTTAGGAGTAGGGATGGTGGAAGAAGTATGAACATATCAATTGAAAAAAGGTATGCCCTTAACCTTATTTGATGATAATGAATAGAGAGAATTATAGGGGTAGGGGAGAACCAACATGGTACAAATAATCAATAAATTCAATTTATAATGGAAATGAGGGCAGTGAAGTGATATAGATGGTTGTGTCATTTATTTTTCGATCAATACAAAGCAATCTTGTTAAATATGATAATATTCAATATATTTGCTTGTTCCAGTAAACTTCAGATTTGTATCCTTACACATATATTTGTACACTTGTGCCTTATAGAGGATCATAAAGAGTGAGCAAAGGAAAGAAAGGGTGTTCTCAAAAAAATATTCACAAAGTGCTATTTCCTAAAGGAAATAGCAAAAGAAAAGCTCGTACAAAAAAATGATGTTCCTTATATGGAACAGCAAGGAAAGACACACAAAAACGTGTTGTTCCTTAGAGGGAACAACAACTATTCCCTGTAGGTAACAGTAAAGAAAATACATACGAACATTGTTGTCCCCTGTAGGGAATATCGAAGAAAATGCACACAAAAATTGTTGTTCCTTAGAGGGAACAACAAAGATATATATATATATATATATATATATATATATATAATATATATATATATATATATATTGCACTTGAAATTGCTATTCCTTAGAGGGAACATTAGCTATTACTTAGAGGGAACAACAACTGTTCCTTAATGGGAACAACAAGAAAAGAAAAAAAGAAAAAAATTGCACACAAAATAATTATTCCTTAGAGGGAACAACAAGAAAATTTGCACAAAATTGTTGTTCCTTAGAGGGAATAGCAAGAAGAAAATTTGCCCAAAAAATTGTTGTTCCTTAGAGGGGATAATGGCTGTTCCTTAGAGGGAACATCAACTGTTATTTAGAGAGAATAACAAGAAAATTCACATGAACATTGTTGTTCTTTAGAGGTAAAAAAAACTATTCCTTAGAGGGAACAACAAAGAAAAAATAGAAACAAAAACAACTTATATACAATTCATACAAGCAAATTCAATCAAATAGAAAGGAAAATTTATGTACAAATTTCAAAAACAAATAAATTCTTCACTGGACCAATGCTGTGGACGGGTTTCCCTCCTCAGCAAGAATTTGTAGAGTGGAATCTTCCCATAACTGTTGGCAAAAGGACTCCCTGGTAAGCGGTTTGCGATAGAGTCGTACTTGATGTCCATTCACTTTAAAAGAGTAGCCAGACCCATCAATGGTGGCTAATGTGAGGGTGCCATTATCACACACCTCTTGTATCTCATAGGGGCCTAACCATCTAGTTTGGATTTTTCCTGGGAAATCTTGGAACCTAGAATCATATAGAAGTGCCTAATCACCTTCGTGGAAGATCTTCTTCTTGTTAAGGGCATCGTGCCATTTCGCTCTTTGTTGTTGGATCAGTGTAGTATGCTGAAGAGATGATAGCCGGATTTCATCCAATTCATTGATTTGATGTAGCCTATTAATCTGTGCTTCATTTAAGTCCAAGCCTACCTCCTGAGCTATCCTCAATGTCTGAGTTTCAAATTCAATTGCCAAACACTCACTGATATGGGGAATATCCTGTGGTATTTCTCCATGTCATGTGGTATGCCCATAGGGCTTTTGGCAATCGGGTAGCCCAGTCACATCTATGTGATGCAACTGTCTTTGTGAGTATTGCATCAATTACTTTATTGGTACTTTCTACCTGGCCATTTGCCTGCGAGTGGAATGGAGTTGTGATTCTGTGCTTGATATGATGATTTTTTAATGTCGCAGCAATCTTATGGTCTATAAATTGTAGCCCTCCATCCATGATTATTTCTCTAGGCAAGCCATATCACATGAATAGTTGGAAAAGAAAGTGGATTACTGAGTCCTCCATTGCCCTTGGTAATGTTTCTGCCTCCACCCATTTAGTCACGTATTCTGTTGCAACTAGTATGTATGTCTTTTGATTAGATGATGGGTTTATTGGACCAAGGAAATCTAGTGCCAATCGCTCAAAAGGTTCAATGACTAACTGCGGATGTAGGGGCATCTCATCAGACTACCTAGGCCATCCCATTCTTTGGCAATTATCACATGCCTCGACAAACTTCTTGGCGTATTTGAAAATAGTTGGCCAATAATAGCCCATCTATAAGACTTTGTGACTAGTGCTGTGGTTTGCAAAATATCCACTGCAAGGCCCATCATGTCAAGCTTTCAGGATGTCGAAGACTTCGTTTTCCCTGACACTTCTTTGAATGTGCATGTCGGCCCCTCTATGAAATAAATATCCTTCAATCCAGGAGAACCGAGTGCTATGCTATACTATTTGTTTTCTTTCACTGGGTGTAAGGTTCTTGGATAATTTTCCCACTACTAGGTAGTTTGCGACATCCACATACCATAGTGTTTTCATGGTGACAACGAATAAGTTTTCATCAGGGAACTGGTCTTCTACTACTGCCGAATCATCTGTCTTAGGCATATGTGAAAGGAAGTCTGCTACTGGATTTTCTTTTCCTGGTCGATCTTTGATTGTTATGTCGAATTCCTGTAAAATGATCAACCATCTTGTCACTCTTTCATTTGTAATAGGTTTATTAGCTAAATATTTAATAGCAGAGTGATCAGTAAACAAAACCACAGGGTATCTTGTTATATAATGACTGAATTTGTTAATAGCATAGATTACAGCCAAAAATTATTTTTCGGTCACAGTGTAATTTAATTCAGCAGGTGATAGATTTTTGCTGATGTAGTATATTGCATATGGCTTCTTATCTTCCTCCTAGCTAAGAACTGCTCCAATGGTTGTATCTAAAGCGTCAGATGAAATTTGGAATGACAAATCCCAATTTGGGCCCCGTAATACTAGGGCTTTTGATACAAGCCGTTTTAAATCTTCAAAAGCAGTGTCACATTTGTCAGTCCACATGAAATCAATATTTCCTGTTAATGCATATAATGGTGTAGCAATTTGAGAGAAATTATTTATAAATCTCCTATAATATCCAGAAAAACCCAAAAAACTACATACCTCAGTTTGTGTGGATGGGGTAGGTATTAAGAGAATTATCTGAATTTTTGCTGGATCTACTTGGATTCCAACTGCTGAGATGTAGTGACCCAGGATGAGGTCCTCGGTCATCATCATGTGGCATTTTTCATGGCTTAAATAGAGCCTGGTAGCAATGTATCTTTGCAGAACTTTCTCTAGTGTTTTTGATGCCAACTCGAAGTCGTCTCCATAGGGTGTAAAGTCATCCATGTACACCTCGAGTCCTTTGCTTATCAGATCTGAAAAATGCTGAGTATGGCACTCTGGAATGTGGCAGGTGCATTGCATAGTCCAAAAGGTAAGATCTTGTAAGAAAATTTCACCCAAGGGTAGGTAAAGGTAGTCTTATCTTGGTCTTTAGGGGCAATTTAAATTTGATTGTAGCTGCTGAAGCCGTCTAGGAAAGAAAATAATTTTTTTCCTGCCAATGTGTCCAAGACCTGGTCAATGAACAGGAGGGGAAAATGGTATTTTTGGGTTGCTTTATTAAGCTCTCTATAGTCAATACATATACCCCACTTTCCATTCTTTTTAGGCTTCACTACTAATGAAGAGACCCATTTGCTATCAGATATAGGATAGATGAAGTTTACATCTAACAGTTTTTGTAGTTCATCTTTAACAATATCTTTAAGGTGAGGGTTTAACCTCCGTTGAGGTTGTCAAATGGGCTTGTCGTCTTTCTCTGTATAGATGTGGTGCATTCATAATTGGGGATCAATCCCTTTCATGTCTAGGTAATCCCATGCGAAAGCCTCTTTATATTTTCTCAGAAATTGAACAAGCTTTTGCTTCTGGTCATCAGTCAGGGTTTTGTTGATATTTAAGGTTTTCCTTGGATCAATTTCTATGGTTTTGCTATTGTAAAAAGAATTTGTTGGTATTGACTGGTTGTTAATATTTTAAGGGATCTTCTTCAATTACGTTATCCAGGGGTGCTTCGATCATGTGACATTTTGGATGGGATACGACATCTAGTTGTTAATGTAAGTGTTAATGACGTCATCTTCTGTTTGATCCTTGAATTCGAGACCATATTCTATAGTTAGTGGTGATCTAATGTTTTTAGTTAGATATGATACATGTTGTTTTCTAGTTTTTATTATTGTTAAACTTGGTTGAGCCAGAGGATATAAAGCTAGATTTTTCACATTACTTCCACTTGCTATAGTCATGATGCTTATTCAACAACTTATGTAAGCATCTGCGGTTTCCATCCAAGGTCTACCTAGAATTAGAGGATGTCCATCTAACCGGTTTCTAGGATTGATAATCAGGAAATCTGTTGGGTACTCCTAAGAATCTATAGACACCATTACATCCTGTAGTGTCCCCTCTGGTTTGACAACCGACTGGTCAGCAAGTTCCAGTAGGGTTGTAGTTGGATCCAAGGCTGTAATGCCAAGTTTTTGACAGGTTGTTGTGGTAAGTATATTAATGGCTACTCCTAAATAAACTAATGAATTGGGGAAGGAGCATCCATTTATTTGTACCGCGACTATAGGGTTTCTTGTGTCCTCATATTTCACTAGTGTTTCTCTGCCTGATAAAAAATGAGACAAAGTACCGACTACGTGGACAGTTGGGGTTGATTTTATTTTCCTCTTAGGTTTTTTAGTACATAATTCCTTAATAGTTTTTGCATAAATAGGAATGTCCTGAATAGCCTGGAGGAGATGTATTTTTACACACAGATTTTTCAATTCTCCCAGAAGATCAAAATCGAGATATTCGATTGAGCAGGGTATAATTAATCTCTTCGGGAATGGTGGAGAAGAGGTAATAGTTTGATTGCGAGTTTTCTATTTAACTGTATTCTCCACTTGTGGTGCTTGTTCTACAGGTAATGGATCTTCAATTTGTATATTTTTATCCCCCTTTGACTCTACTATTTGTTCACACCTTAATTTAGGCTCATTACACTCCCTCAACTCAATTTCTGGCTTTGGTCCTTCAATAATTTGCATAGATTGGACTGGTCTGTTGTTGGGGTTCAGGTTGGGCTAGGCTAGGAGCTGTGGTCATAGATTGGTCGGAGGGTTCTGTTGCAATGTGTAGGGTGCTGCCAGGGTAGGTTGAGGTAGGGGGATTGTTCTTGCTAGCCGGTTTGTAGGTCTTTTCCATCTTGACTGCCAACTCTGGTTTTGTGAAGTGGAGGGTGGCTATTGAGATTGATATGCATTATTCTACCAGAATGGTGGGAAGTAAGAGGGATTTGGCCAATTGTTGTTTTGATTTGATTGGTTGGACCATGGTAGCATAGAGAATGGTTGTTGTGACCAATTAGGAAAACGTGATTGGTTTTGCCACATAGCTCCTGGGTATTGTTGTGAATTATATTGCAAGGGTTGAAAGAAAGAAGACGTGCCAGTAGGCATACCTGTTTGTCGTGGTTGCCATTAGCGATGCTGATTTAGCAGGTAGAATGGTTCTTTCTTCTTCTACCTCCTTATAGACTACTTTTAACCTTGGGAGTGATGGACAACTTTCTGTGGCATGATCTTTGGTACATATGGCACAAGTTTATACCCTATCTAGTGAGAATTCTTTATGACTATGCTTTTTCTTGCATCTTGGGCAAAATATTACCAGGTTTTGTTCTGCTTTAGCCTGCTTATGCTTGGCTTGTATGATGTCTAATCGTGTCGTCAAATTTCCCAAGATATCTATTTTGAAATCTTCTAGCAGGTTGCTAATTTTTGCACGAATAATGCTTCTCCCAGAGATTTTGCTGTTCTTGGTGGTCATGTCGTGTTTTGCTGGTTTCAATCTCGTACTGCCTCTTGAGCACCTGATACACAATTTAATAATATCAGCATTCTTGATATATATCACCTTTACCCATAATATTTAATGTCTCTATCCATTGTTCTTTCATTCCTTTAATTAGTGTAGTTTTTAGCACATTATTAGGCAAAGGCAGATTTACATAGGGATACCTTTGGAGGTTATAATGGAAGCGCTCTACATACTCTTCCAATGTTTCACTGGGTCTTGCTACCATTTGGAATATTTCATCTTTCAATTCCCTAGATCTACGATAGTCCTAATATTTTTTAAGGAAAGCATTTTTCATTTGATCCCAATCATTTATGGTTCCCCCACCTAGTCCCATAAACCAACGCAGGGCTGCACCTTTCAATGTAGAGGGAAACATCTTTAGTTTCTAGGGGTCAGTGGTATAATCATAACCCTGATATAATACATCAAATTCAAATAGAAATGCATCTGGATCCTCTGATGTGAGTCCATGAAAGGTAGGAATATTTTGTAGAGGGATAGCTTTCATGGGTGCGTTGACAGTTGTGTCAACAATGGGATACTGCAATGTGGAGGTTTGGGGTGCTTGTGGGTTGTTGGCCATTTGATCAAATATATGCCAATACCCTTCTGGGATCTCTAGAGAGTTATTCCTAGGGTGATTAGAAGAGGTAGGAATGATCTTAACAACACTCCCTCAGTCTGGGATACTAGGTGTTCCTTGCTCAATTACTACTTGAGGGGATCTTGGCTCCTCTATTTCCCCTGTTTCTCCTCCTCCTTCATGAATATTACTAGAATTCCCTTCTTGTGAGGAAATTGGGCACAAATTTTCAATTTCTTGAAAACTCTGCTTAGTTCCTACTGTTTTATTGTGGACCTCAGTGTAGTCTATAGATGGTGAGCCTATGGCTCGAAGGGAGACAATAGGTTGTCTGGAAGCAACGTTTCGAGGACCTACTGATGGTTGAGATTCGACTTTCTTTAAGATTTCTTCTATCAAAGTTGATCGTCCAAGGGTCACCAGTCCCTTAGCTTTGTCGGGTTTGGGTAGTGGAATTGGATTGTTTTTGGGTTTTTTCTTCTTAGTCATTCATTCAAACAATTCAAATGTTTATTTCTACCCTAAGTTCCTAACAATTCTGCTGGAAAGCAGGTGGGGGAGTGTAGTGTCCTGTCTAGGGTGCTAGACTAGGCTATATTTATTATCGACCAGGATGCGTAGACTTAGAGGCATGCATATAAAGTATATAGACATAAAGGATTATTAGCTAAGTGGTTATGATGGTAGGTCACAGGACTTCTTTACAGAAGATTGAGGTATGTTACCTATCACCCAAACACTTAGGTCACTCAGTTAATCTACCTAATTACAACACTGTCATTCAATTCATTTACCAAATTAAAACATTGTGTATCACTACAAACCAAGATTTCAATCTCCTTACAGAGACATTATGCATAAAACCCTTGTTTAGCAAATACTCAGCATTCACTAATATTCATGTAAGATAAAAACATACAGAAATCATAAGCATACTTTGAAATGATAACAGAGTTCATGACATTGCTTTAAAAGACAACAAAGGATCGAATCCCTTACAGGATACGATTCACGATCTCAGTGATGAACTGTTCAAGCACTATCATAAACATAAACCATACGCATTCTATTGAAATCAACAACCAATTCTAATTACTGTGCATATCATTTAATACCCTAAGTTGCGAATGAAAAGGAAATGACAGTATACCAAGTTAACGCAGGGCCCGTCTGTGTTCCAGAGGTATACTAGACTGTGATCAACCGATTTTCAAATCAACGCAACAAGGAAAAGATCGTGACTGCAACTATGTCTTTGATATTAAGTTAAAACTCTGTTTTCAAACGATACAACGATAACCAACTACTGACTACTCAAAACTGTGTTTACATATGTTTTTACAACCCTTACATTTTGAAAACGAATGTACATTCATGATGTGGCTGTTGCCGCTTTTATCATGTCGTGATTTTTAAAATGTTTCTATCCTAAACAAATTTCAAAAAGGAACAAAACTAAATCAATTTAGAATGCTTTGCTGTTACTGCCTTTGTCGCCAGCATGCTATACTTTGACCTTCGCTGACCGCACATGTAGGAGGGTCAATTCTGCTGTAGGATAGGTATTCGTCCATGCTTGGACATTCTACTTTTCATCCCTACCCTTCGCTCTAGTCTAGCTGTCATGCCACATGTCAAACAATGAACCAATTACAGGATGTTGGAACTTCCTGTAGCCATTTTACCAAAAATTCCTAATTCGTTAACATAAAACTCCTAAATAAACTTTAATGCATTTTAATAACTATAGGACTATTAACTAATCAATTTTCAAGGGATCTAAGAGATATATGATGGAAAGAAGTAGGCAAATGATATGTTTTAGGAGGAAAAAGGAGGTCATGGGATGGTACCAACATCTCTCCCCGACTTAATGAATTAGCACGTCCTCATGCTAACCCTGAAGTGCTTCCCTTGAACTCTGTCCCTGCCTGTACCTCTGCTGCCTTTAGCAATGTGTCCACATTCTTTTTCACTTGGGCATCTTTCTGACCATGGAGCTCCTGCTTTAATCTTTTGTATTTTTCTTTGAGGGTCTTCTTCTGATTGTACCGCTTAGTGGCCCAATTACAAATATCCGTTTGCTCAGCCTCTAGTTCATTGGTTTGCTCCCTTAACTTTTCATTTTTCTTTTGAGTCTCTTTACTCTGCGCTCGGAGCATTTCATTTTCTTTCTTGATAAATTTTTCTAGAATATTAGCCTCCATGAGTTCTTCCTTTAATTTCTCAATTTGTTTCCCCAATTTCTTATGTTTCTTAATGGGAGGTGTTGAGTCTTGAAAATGTCATTCATTTCCATTACACTTTTACTATTATGTCCATTATATCACCTCCATTTCACCTCTATTTCACTACTATGTCACCACATTCATCCCACTTTCATTGTCATTGGGCTACCTTTATGTTTTTCCAATATTTATTATTTCTAAGCCTTTTAAGTGAATTTGTGGTTAAA
>APFE030271433.1:15801-36908 GCA_000404065.3 Pinus taeda | reverse complement strand
TGAGGAATTATGGTAAGAAATGAAGGAATTATTTGCAGTTACGATTCAGCTAACTTTTACCCTTCTTTATGCAGGAAAACAACAAAAGGGACAATTGTTGTTCCCTAACAAAGGAACAACAAAAACCAACAAGCAAAGGAAGGAACGTGGCGGTTGTGGACAAGGCTAAAGCTAAATCAGAAGGATCAACGTGAGAAAGGAAAGGATGTCTGAAGTTAGAAATTGGTTGCGAATCCCTTAGGATCGATCACATTTACCATTTATCTTTTACCCTTTCTGATTATAAAAGGGGATGATTGTAAGAAGAAGGAGAATCTTGGTTGTTATTTGAAATTGTAATTTTAATTATAGACTCTCACTATTGAGAGAACACGGTTATATTGTAATGTTACTTACATTCGATGATTAATACATAATTGAAGTTGTTGTTCCCTCACGTTATTTGATGTAAATTAGCAGTGTTCGCTGGCAGCTAAGGGCCCAGCCTCTGGTGGATTTAACTATTTTCTTTATGCCATACATTTTTTATTCACGCAACTGTGATGGTTTGATAGTGTTCTTGCTTTATGTGATTTTATCTCCTTCACTCGTTATTGTTTTCTTGTATTGACAATACATTTCTTCTTTATATGATTTACAACACTGTCGTTTGATTCAGTTTACCTCCATTACAGATTGAGTTACTTGTGAATTTATTTAATGAACTGTAAAGAGCTTAGTTATCACTATAGGACTCTCAGATTGATATCGTTGCTATTTGGATTAGTTAATGAAGATTGAGTTTGGCTTAGATTAAATCAGTTAAGAAGAGATGAGTTATTACTACTGTACTCTCAATTGATGTTGTTGTTACTTGAAATGCTGTAAGATTTGATTTCATTAGAGGATTGAGTTTTCTTTAATTGCAATTGGAGTTTATTAGATGCATCTGTTTACTCTTGTATTTAAAGATCTATATTGCAATATAGGAAACATTACTCTCTGAATTAATAGCAGCCACATACTATGTACACTCTTGAAATAAGAGGACTTGCCTAGGTTGATAATTAATGTGGGATAATTAGGGGTTTTAAAAGGCACCTTTTATCAATCAACTCTCCATTTTCCTCATGAAGGGAAAATTGCCACAATTGACCAATTTTATTTCTTTTCCTCTTCCTCCTCGAATGGTAATGTTCCTTACATGAAGCATACCACTGCTCCATATGAGAGTGTGGGGGGTGGAATTTTCAAAGATCCCACCTTAATGGGTATTTTTCCTCTCCCACCTCCGAACATTGCCTCAGTTAACATGATCTCGATTAAGTCTGATCCTGGGGTCATTGCCCCTCTTGATCACGTTGATTCCTTGGGGGATGTCATGCCGTTAAGCCCCATCGAGATTAACTATGTGGAAATTGTTTTGGCTTCGGCATTGGTATCTACTAATCACATTTCTTTGAGTACCTTTCTTTATGCATATTATCAATCCCCTTGTCTTGGTTATTTGGATTCTTCTGATCCCTTAACCGAGATGTTTCCTATTAACGAAAATATCATGGAAATTGTGTCTCTTGAGGAAGCAACTTTGAAAGATACTCATCATCATTCCCCATTCTTACCAGGCTTGAAAGCCATGTCTACCTGTCTTGAGAGGTTCTCTTCTCATTTCCTGACCCAACCACTTAAAATGCCTATCATGACCCATGAAGTCTATTCGAAAGGGAACATGGGTAATATTACCCAAATGATGCCTATTGACATTTTTGTTAAACCTAGTATCATTGAAAACATTCATATTGGGGTAACTTGTTCTCCTGGTGAGATCAAGCTTTATACTCTCCTTTTTCAAGAGTTTCAAGATGTTTTTGCATGGTCGTATGAAAAAATGCTTGACATTAACCCAAGTATACTCATGCATGAAATTTTGACTTATCCTAATGCGAAGCCTATTCATCAACAATTTTATTTTGTGCACCTTAGAAAAGTGGCCGCCATTAAAGGGGAGGTTGGAAAACTTCTTAAAGCTAGTTTCATTTATCTTATAACTCTAACAAATTAGGTATCCAACATTGTACCAGTGACTAAGAAACAAGGCAACATTCGAGTTTGTGTTGATTACCGTGACCTTAATCGTGCCTATCCAAAAGATAATTATCCCACTCCTTTTATGGACCAGAGTATAGATGAATGTGCTGGGAGTGAGATTTTCTCCTTTATGGATGGTTTTTCCAGTTATAACTAGATAAACATTTCACCGATTGATCAATATAAGCCCGCCTTTATCTATCCGTGGGGGACTTTTTCATATAAAAATATCCCTTTTGGCCTTAAGAATGCTCAGGCTACTTTCCAATTAGCGATGTCTTATGCTTTCCATGACATTAAAATCATTGTTCAGCTTTATCTAGATGATCTTCCTGCTCATTCACGTAAGTGCCATGACCATCCCAATCATCTTCGACAAATCTTTCTTCGTTATAGACACTAAAATATTCAGCTTAACTCACATAATTGTGTCTTCTGCATTGAGTTTGGATGGCTTCTCGATTTTATTGTTTTGAAATATGGTGTTCATCTTGATCCTCTCAAGGTTGAGGTTGTTGTTAATCTACCCCCTACCTCTTCATTGCGTCAATTATAGAGTATGAAAGGGAAAGCGAATTCCCTTCATCGCTTTGTGCCTAACTATGTTGAGCTAGCTTCAGGGTTCACCCAATTACTAAAGAAAGGAACTCCATTTATTTAGGATGAGACTACCCAAAAGTATTTTGATGACTTAAAATATGTCCTCATTGATGCTCTTTTAGTGCACCCTCCAAACTATCATCGTGATTATTTCTTGTATCTATCTGTAGCTTCTAGCACTATTTCTATAGTACTAGTGCAAGACGACAATGAAGGTCATGAACATGGCATTTCTTACCTTAGCCGCAATCTCCTTGATACCGAGACCTGCTATGCTCATGTCGAGAAATTGGCTTTGGCTATTGTTTAGGTTGTTCAACGCTTTCGACATTATATTCTCCTCCGCACTACAACCGTGATTTTCGATTGCAACCCCATGACTTGTATTCTGACTCGTTAGTTACTTGGGGGAAAATATTCCAAGTGGATTATCATACTACAGGAATTTGATTTGGTGTTCACTACTGCCAAGTTGAAGAAATCACTTGTGTTTTGTAAGTTGATTTGATCTCTCCACTTTGCTTCTCTACCTATTGGTGCTAATGAGAAGCTCCCCAATGAGACTCTCTTTCTAATTAGCACTCTCGATCCTTGGTACGGTGATATCATCGTGTATCTCCAAACTTCTATTGTCCGGTCTGCGTTGTCCAAGGATGATTCCTAACACATTTGGCATCAATCCCAACCTTACCGCATCATTGGGGATACTTTATACCACATTGGTGTTGATTTGAATCTTCACTGATGTTTAACTCTTGATGAGGACTGCCATTTTGGCGCATATGGTGGTCATTTGTCTGGCTACGCCACCACTCAAAAGATCCTCCACACTGGCTATTTTTGGCCCTCCATCTTTAAAGATTACATTCTTACTATCCACAAATGCCACGAGTGCCAGATTTATCAATGGAAAATGCGCACCCCACCCGCTCTCCTTCACTCCGTTATTACCGTTGGTCCCTTTGCCAAATGGGGCATTGATTTTATGACATGTAACCCTTGTTCAGCTGGGGGGCATGGTTATATTATTGTTGTCATGGATTACTTCACCAAATGGGCAGAAGCAATGCATACATTTTTAGTTGACGTAAAACAACATGCAATTCCTCTTCAATCATGTTATTTCTAGGTTTGGAATGCCTCAAGCCATTGTCATTGACCATGGCTCCCATTTTCATGACTATATGATGACTGAGCTAACTTTTAAATTGGGCTTGCATCACGACGACTCAACCACCTATTACCCTCAGGCCAATGACCAAGTTGAAATGGTGTTGGGTAGCGGAGGCTTCGCATAACAGTAAAAGTATGGAAGAGAATCTGCGAGGTGCATGGAGCACAAATTATAATGAGTCAAGTCAAAGGGTTATCCGCCCAAAAATAACATAAGAAAATAGAAAGTGAGTCAGCCTGCAAGACTCTATGGTTAGAAGTTATTTTTTGGTTTTGATCTTGAATGTTATGGGTTTATGAAGGCAATATTCTCTTTACGTCTGTAAGTCTGAGTCAAGGGTGTTGGTAGATAGATAGAGGCTTTGAAATTGTGTGTGCAGAGGCCCGATAGAGTTTGCAACTGTGTGCATAGACCCTTACAGCTGAGTGCGCAGGGCGGATCTGGTTGTATTGACAAAAGATAAATAAATATAAGAATTTTTGAATCAGTGTGTGCTTTATCACGAATCTATTTGTTGCTTATGTTTTAAATTTATACAGTCTCTTTAAGAATTATGATTGCACGCACTGGGTTTTATTGTTAAATGTTTGCTTAAATTATGTAAGAAGAAGATCAGACCTGTAATAAATTCATTAATAAGAAAGCGTATTTGTGTGGATCTACGCAGAAGCCCGACAACAGTACAGAGTGGTGCAAGGATGAAGAATGGTTCGCGACCCCTCTAGACCACATCAAGACATCTGAAGGGTTCGGAAACCTGGTTCTAGCACCCTCCCATACTACCTTGCTTGAGATTTCAGTCTGCGCTCCACGAATTGTTGCCAAAAGGGCTGGTAGTGCGGGATTTGTTTGGCTAATAACTCTTCTAAACATGGGTCAGGCCCCAACAAGCTAACAAATGGTTCCATTGTTGGGACTGGGATCTGCCTAAGGGATATCTGATGTTAGAACATTGGAATCCTATAAAGAAAGAACTTGAATATTGGTTGGATCAGAAGCTTCACGAGTTTGTGGTACAGGAAAACAAAAATCCATGGATATATGAGGAAAGGTGGCTAGATCAGTACATATACATAGAAATCCACAAGAGTTTCTTCGTGTCCTTCTCAACAGAACTATACAAGTGGATCACGAGGCTAGCTGATAGTTAAGGAAGGTGCAGACTGGATCAGCCCATCGTGTGGACACTAGAGTTGGTGTGTAGGCTGGAAGCATCTAAAGATAAAATCGCACGGGTAGTAGATCACTGGTTGGATCGAATAATTAGAGGGTTTATCACCGAATTCGCGATAGACACAACTGTGAGTTACAGCGAAGTACAAAGGCACTTTCTCCAAGGACCACGGGGTAAGTACATCAAATCGCTGAATACTTGGATTAAAATTTTGTTATGTAAAAAATGGGTTATGTGCATCCATTTATGTCTGGGGTAAAAAGGAGCAGAAGAGGCTACCAAGGGACAAAAGGATTATAAAACAGTCCTCTGATTTCCCTTTTGTGAGAAAGTGAGAAGTAGCTCGCAGGGTTCTCTCCTAGAAGTGCAGTTCGATTGATAAAGCAATGGATTCCACTAATACCATCGCCGTCCATGCCATCACCTACTTCACCTACATCAAACCCATCTTCACCTACCCCACCTCCACCACCACCAAGGGTTGGAATGACAAGTGCGATCAAGTTGCCAGTATTCAGAGGTGTAGGAAATGAGGAACTAGGTCGGTTCTAGTTTGTGGTAAAGGCTGTATGGGAAGCCCAAGGCTTAATGGATGATAACATAAAAAAGGCTACTCTGGTTAGCACGCTGCAGGACCACGCATTGACGTGGTATTAAAGTACTTGAGCAATCACCCAAATGCGAGAATAGCGGCGATCCAGGATGCATTGAACAAATAATTTAGCCGGCCAAAATTAGAAACGCAGTTGATCATTGAGTTCAAGGAGATCGCGATGCTACATAGTGAAACCCCATGGGATCTAGATCAGAGATTGAAGAGTACAATCCGTGAGACTAACATGACACTGACGGATGCACAACACTACGCGTGGTTTGTGGTGTCTTTGATGCCACATCTGAGGATGGTGCTATCACAGCAAAAGATATCAACCCAAGCTGAAGCATTAGAGATAGAAATGAGGTTGCATGAAACTCCAATACAGGATCCGGGGTTGGGAGTTCAGCAAATCCACTCGCAACTACAAAACCTATGCTTAGAGATGCAAGCTTGAAGCAATAAAGGGCGCCCCGACCAGAGGCACGTATAGAAGTGGGGTGTATCAAATGCAAAGGTCAAGGTCATGACAAGGACCATTGCCCCGTATTCACAAACTATCTAGCAGGAGGGGGCTGATGCCATTAAGGCTGGAGGTATAAGGAGGGACAAGTGCGGCGCCTGCGATCTGGTGCGCGATTTGTCAAGTAGGAGGAAAGCACATAACCAACAACTATCACCTATTGTAGAAGTATATCTAGACTCTGCAGCAATTGTATTACAACTTCTATAGATCAGTGGGTCATGATGAGGGAACGTGTCGAAGCTAGGAGCTAATAATGGAGAGGACCCCAACCTATTGAATGTAGACTGAGGCGCGGGGTTTCAACCTAGCCGCAGGGCCACATGGTGAATTCCAAGGACTTGGGGGAGGAAGAGGAGGAATGGGGCCTGGACATGGGCACGAATAGCTTATTTATTATAATTGTGGAGGGCCAGGGCACTACGCTCGCGACTGTACTAACCCGATGAGAATATCTTGTCCATATTGTGAGCAGTTTGACCATGAAATGGTAGATTGTCTAACACTAATTGCCTAAATGTGAAAAAACAACCTACTCCAACTCAAAATATCCAAATGATGAGGTTTGAATTGTGTGAAGAGGACCCTAGCATAAACAAGGTATTGAGGAGTGGCACAACTATAGGGGGAGATGTGAGGAAATAGCTCGGAGAAGATGGGAAGGGTCGCGATGCTCCTACAAAGGAAACTGACTATGAGATGGAACAGGTGAAGGGGACGTCTAAGGAAGCTCAGAATAGCTTCACGGAAGTCTCTACTCCATGTAGTAGGGATCCAATTAAGGCGGGAATGGATCCCTCTATTCTTACTACCTTTTTAGAGACATGTATGAAGTTGCTAGGCAACAATAAGGAAGTTAAAGGACTGCAAGAGTTGATCACTAGGTGCGCAGGATCAGGGGAGCCACATGTAGTTCGGAAATTGGGAAAACATGCTCTATGCACCGGGCAGGAGATGAGAATGACAGCGCAAATCGGTGAGTATGAGATGGATCAGGTCATCCTGGATTTAGGGTCGGATGCAAATGTGTTGCCTAAGAAAACATGGAAATGCATGAGCAGGCCCACACTACAGTGGTCTCCTATTCAACTGTGAATGGCCAACCAGCAAAATATCTTACCGATGGGAAGATTACAAGGGGTGACAGTGGACATTGAAGGCGTAAGTATGCAGATAGACTTTGAGGTAATAGAAATTGTTGATGACAGTAATCCATACCCTGCGTTGCTAGGAATAGATTGGGCCATGGACATGAATGGGGTCACCAACCTAAAAAGACAAAAGATGACATTTGAGAAAAAGTCACTCCGTGTTATAGTTCCGCTGGATCCAGCCAAAGGAGCGCGATGTCAAGCTATAAAAAGGGTCTCTTTCACCTCTAATTACCTCACATTAATATGTCAATCCGGGAACGTTTTGTTATTTAAAAGAGTGTCTCAGTCTGAGGCTATCATTTTCCAGAGTAATGCTAGTAGTACAATGTTCGAAAATACAAGAGTAAACGGATGCTTGTTTACAGCTAACTACTTCAAAAGATTAAACCACACATTCAGAAAACTAAGCAATTTATCAGTCAAGGGTTTAGTAGCAATAACTCATCCCTTTTTAAACTAATGGAAAAGGAAACCAGAGAATAGATTGTGGATCTGGGAGCCAGAAAGTAGATGTCAATGCTCACTAAAGCCTGGGATCGTTCTTCACACCAAAATAACAAATGACAGGAAATGAAACAACGGATAAGAAATGGAACAACAATTAAGAAATAGAACAACAAACCTAAAATGGAACAACAGTTAAGAAATTGTAACGACAACTAAGTCTAACAAGAAGTAACACCTTAGTCTATAAGATCAAATGCACTAATTGTAACCTATAGGAATCAAATGACAATCCTTCACTTTTAAGGGTGGATTGAATAACAAACCAAAATGGAATAGCACTGATTAATGACGAAGTATAGAACAACGCTTGGAAACCATATATACACACGGCACACCTTAATAGTAATCTGATCCAGTTATCAATCTCAGCTAGAAAGAGTATGACTGCAATTCAAAATAGAACAACATTGTTTATAGATCCAACAATCGCTAAGAACATAACTCCCAAGATGAATTTTGTAATGTCAATGAACAAGTGCACAACACAAAGGCTATGTAATTAAACAACAACAGTATTCTGTAAAGACTAGCAGTATTATATCAACACTTAAAAGAACAACGATAAGATGCAGAGTCAATACAATAGTTTTGCCTTTATAAACCTTAATAAATCAAACATAACAGAGCATGTGATGTAAACTTACAAAACACATCAGATTACCAAATAACGTCGATAAGAAAACCATGCATAAACTAAATGTAATAGTACAGGAGCAAGTGTCCTCCAGGGCCGGGCCCTTAGCCTCCAGGGGTACACCACTTGAAGTTATTCCAAACTCAGAGATGAAATATCAACCAAGTTTGTATTAATGCATAAAGCAGAATTATAATAGATTAGTTCTTAACGAGACTCAATGATCAAAGTTTTTATCTTAAAGGAAATTACATAAAACATAACAGATTCTAACTCTCCTCGAGCTAACAGTGCTGCCCCTTTTATAATGGTGAAGGCGGAGATATCTAAGTGCAGAAATAGTTAAAGCAGCGATCCCTTGGGATCAAGGATCCTGAGTGATTCACCGAGCCGTTAGTCCTCAGTCATTTCTTTTCTTTCCTAGGCCGAGCCGATATCTCCACTTCCCTTCCAGGGATGATTCGCTTTGATTTGCTTTGCCTTGTTTGCATACGATTTCCCGTCAAAGGGACAGTGGTTAACTCGTCCTTGTCCTTTCCTTTGGAACGACATTTTCTCGTTTTTCCTTCTTTCTGCATAAGTACAATTGTCAGTGTTTTCATCTTGCAGATTAATCTCACATGTTTTATTACAATTCCTTATCATTTTCTTAGTTCATGATGCAAAAGGTTTGTAAGTTCTAATGAAAAGATGCTAAAATAATTACCAAAAACATGCCTTCTTTAGTACTCCACACACTCCGTTGTTTACCCTTTTTCATGCCCTCATGAAAACATTGTAGTTGACATGTAAGGCAATGAGTGAGTAGGCTGGAGATGGAATCTCATGTGAAGGCCTACAACCATGATGCATAACTAGGTGTTCAAAAAAATGGCCTGTCTGACCCTCACGCATCTCATACAAGGCTTGGTATCTGGGTGCAGGGTGCCAAATAATTGGACTCTGGAACCTATATCCTAACCAGGATGGCCCTGCCCTCAAAATGACTTCGCCATAGAGGTGCAAGCGGTTGGCACCTAATTTAAATTTTTCATACGTAAATGGTTCCCTGAGCCGGATATTCGGATTAGAGATCTGATACCGAAATTTAGCCACATCAATGGCAAGGTCTTTGATAGAGAAAAAGTATTCTATTTCTTGTCGAATGATTGCCTCATGAATGGGTCCTAATGCTTCAATTACACCTGGAGTCTTCATGAGGTTTCTATGTTTTCTCCACAACTGTACTGGATTCCTAGGCTCAGCTCTTATCCAAAAATCTAGTCTATTTTCTTGTCTTTGGAAAGCATTATAGGCTTTAATCCATTTAATTTGATTAACCCCAAATGAAATAAATGCTTGTAATTGAATATCCCCAAAAAAAGGGCCAGGGTTCAGCTCAGTCTCCTGGTCTAATACAAGGTTATGTAAATAAAATTCACACAGTAGTCTCTGAACTTTTACCCCGTAGTGCTTACAACAGTTTATAAAATCATCGATGGTGTTAATTTGTATGGGAGCACCTGCTTTAACAGCCTTTATTTTCAATTGCAAATATCGTTCCATTAAAAATAAGGCATAATTCTTAGCAGGGACTCTACATGCTAGGACGTCATTGTATAAAGAACATAAGGTATCCATCTGCTTGATAACTATATCTAACCTACGAGTTACCTTCGCGACTTTTTCTTCTTCCCTTCGCCACCTTTCAAAGGCTTGGCTTTCAAATAGATTGACGTTCCTAAGATGCTGCTGTAGCTCTTCATACTTTTCTCGAGGGACCGTTTGCTCTATAAGATTTTTTGCTGCTTGCTGAGCTTGCTTCAAACCCTTTCGTAGGGTTACCATTTTCGGATCTCTTTTCCATGCGGCAGTGGAGGTCGGGAGTTTTGCCTGAATTTTCCTATTGCATTGTTTTGCGTTCATGATCCTTATCACTCTCGAAGGTGGTGTCTCCATTTGAATTTCCTTATCGCGGGTCAACATATCATCCATTTCTTTCTTCACGTGGATATTAGTCCATTGTTGTTCCTTTTTAATTGGAGAAATAGTCTGCTCCTCAACATCATTTGGAATAGCAGCCTACTTTTTGACAGGGTTTTGAACAGCAGGATGGACCCTGGTCCTCCGACCCTTTCTTGAGGGGTTTTGCTGGAGTGGTTGCATTTTTCATTCCTGAAGTCATTTTTACCCTTTTCCTTGCTTTTAAAATCCTAATATACTGTTGGAGCTGAACTATTACATTCAGTAGTCTCTGTTGTTCCTTTCGCAATTCCTTAATTTCCTCAATTTCCTTAGAAGGAACAACAGGCTGTTCACTACGGCCTGGACTGTGACTAATTCCCTGATTTTCTCTCTGGGGTGCTTCTTCATTGCTTTGCTCTGGTTTCTCTGGGGAAAGAACCCTAACTAATTCTGCTATTTCTTGGGTGACTTCCTTTTCTGCCCCCCTTTCCTCCGGAAGTTCTTTGGTGTCGTCTGGCTAGGAACAGATTGTTCCTGTTCTGCATCTCCTGTCATATTTTCATCATGAACAGGTAGATTCTCTTCTTCTACCTCCTCTGCATGTGATTCTTCAGGTGCATTTCCCTCCTGAGGTTCCTCTTCAACATGGAGATCTAATGGACTGGAAGGTTGGCCATATTTGCCCATATTGGCCAAAACTTTGGCCAATTCATCTTCTCCCAATGGGTCTTGCAATGGGCTACCTTCCTGCTATTTCGTTTCCTCCTCCTGCTCAGATTGCTTGGTTTCTTCTTCCATTTCTCCTTCCTCTTTTTCCTGCATTCCTTTAACATTGTCTTCTCCTTCTAACCGTAGGGGTTGCTCATCTTCTATGTCTACCGGTTGGCTGATGTTTCCTTGGGGCTTCTCCAACCTCCCTCGTAGTCGTGCTAGCTGAACCGATTTCCTTAATTTTTCTGGATGCTCAGGTGTACTACTGGCATGTTTAAATTTTGGGGATGGTGTGGTCAATCCTCCATTTATCATGGCAATTAGCTCTTCCCAGCTGCTCTGCTGCTGGGTAAGGCTATGGCTGAATATTAAGCGAATCGACCCATGATGACTAACAACTAACTCTATATGCTGTGCCTTTTTTATGATCCGTGCAACATCATGAAGTAATGAATTCAAAAATGCAGGTAAATTTACAGAGCATTTTTGCTTTAGTACAGCTAAGAGTTTAAGATGTTGTGGTCTTATCACGTCTTTTCTGCCTTCACAGGTGATGTAGCTTTGAATGGTCTTCGCCAATTCTGCCCACGGCTCTCCTAATGCTGCTGGCATAACCCCCTTTCCTCTAATTGTCAGGCTCTGGCCTTCCTCCTGGAAGATTTCTATGATCTTCTGCAATCTCTCCTTCTTTAACATCCATACAGGTCTAACGACTGGCAGTCTCGAGACTTCTGCGATTATGTCATCGGTGACTGCTATGCATCTCCCCCTCACTGTGGAGTGATCCTTTTACAAGTTCTACAAGAATTCAATTGCTACAGTCTCGTTGGATTCCTGTAAGCGATTGAGATAAGTTAGCCACCCTGCTCTTGCCAGGATTTCTTGGGCAGCAACAGAGACTGTTAACACCTACGGTTCTCTCTGAATCGATCTTCCTCCCATTTTTATGGTTTCACTGTAAAATCTCAATGGAATGACAACTGTTCATTCTGTTGAAACACAGCGAGGTTGATAGACGCAAGACTTGCTCAAAATCTAATGCTGCAGAGTATACAATGGAAATGGCTGATGAACAGCAAGTCATGCAGAAAAATAAAAAATAGTATACTGTTGAGCCGTGCTATTCCCAAGTACACAGCTTCCCGAATAGTGATCTGACACATAATTCAGGGAATGATGAGGTTAACCTCCCCCGCGTAATGTGATAGGCCGTCCCGATCATCAAATAAAGGAGCGGCGTGCCGTTCTGAGACAGAGTCCATAAGGAACAACGTATGGCAATATGCCATGTTTACAAAAGTAGCAAATTAACAAAATCGAGGCGTAGAGTTGGGTCGCTTAATACGTAAGAGACTGTGGTGATATGATGCAAGGCTGGGGGGATAGGACATCTGCCGTGGATACAGAGTCTCATGCGGTCATTGTCAATTGTTTTGTCATGATTGGTGATAATAGACGTGCATGTGTTGTATGGTTCAGGAAATAATATATGATTGATTACTAAGGCATAAGAAACAGAAGGGTGCTAATAACTACCTATTGGTGTAAATAGTGTGACTTCAATACCATTAATAATGCTCTGTTGCCGACAGGTGTCCATAACCTTGGCAGGTTGTTTATTTCACCCATGGAACCATGATCCTTTGTGTATGCTTAGGAAATGTTGTGTGATGTCAAAATGTAGGCCATTATGCTGGCTTGGTGACCAGTTAGCCATAATGCCATTCATGAGGAAGGAGCGAAAGGTGGGCAGGCCGGTTCGTGATGAGACCTCCTGTTCCAAGGATTCTTTATTTGATATACCTTTTGGACCATATCCCTGGTGTGGTGGCCATAGTGGGAATGCCACTTCGCTTTCGTCGTCATGATCATGGTAGGCTGGCTCTTGATGAGACCCCCTATCCTGCATTTGACAACTTATAAGTCATTAAGACATCATTGTTTGCTCTCTTTTTTCTTTATTTTTCATGAAGTACTTTCCCTATTTATACACAAAAGGTGGTTCAACACTCCTTAAGAGTAGGAATGGTGGAAGAAGTCTTAACATCTCAATAGGAAGATATAAACCCTTTGCTCTTATTCCTGAATAATAATCAAAGAGAATTAAAAGGGACCAACATGATAAAGATAACCAATCAGAGTAGAATTAGTAGAACAATGACAACAAAAAATAATGAATAAGTGTGTCCTTCCTTCTGTCCTCTTACCAATTCAGAGCAATTTCTTATAAAAATAGTGATTTTATGATTCACTGATTTTAGTATGTTGTGATTTTGTATCCATTGCATAAGTGCATAGCTGTATTCTAAAAGACTTGAAAGAATAGGAACAACAAGCATCATTAATTTAGAATAGCAAGGGGAACGAGCTGTTTCAAAAAGGGAGAGAAAAAGAATGCAAGTGGTGTTCCTTTTGGAAAAAGGAACAACAAAAGACCAAAAATGTTGTTCCTTTGGAAAAGGAACAACAAAAAATGCAAATGTCGTTCCTTTTAAAAAGGAACAACAAAACACACAAATGTCGTTCCTTTGGAAAATGAACAACAGAAATTGAAAACGTTGTTCCTTTGGAAAAGGAACAACAAAACACACCAATGACGTTCCTTTGGAAAAGGAACAGCAGAAATTGAAAATGTTGATGCTATTCCTTTGGAAAAGGAACAACAAAACACAAAAATGCCGTTCCTTTGGAAAATGAACAGCATAAATCGAAAATGTTGTTCCTTTGGAAAGGGAACATCAAAGCACACAAATGTTGTTCCTTTGAAAAAGGAACAACAAAAACTGAAAATGTTGTTCCTTTGGAAAAGGAACAACAAAGCACACAAATGTTGTTCCTTTGAAAAAGGAACAACAAAAACTGAAAATGTTGTTCCTTTGGAAAAGGAACAGCAAAGCATAGAAATGCCATTCCTTTGAAAAAGGAACAACAAAAACCGAAAATGATGTTCCTTTGGAAAAGAAAAGCACACAAATGCCATTCCTTTGAAAAAGGAACAACAAAAACTGAAAATGTTGTTCCTTTGGAAAAGGAACAACAAAGCACACAAATTTCGTTCCTTTGAAAAAGGAACAACAAAAACTAAAAATGTTGTTCCTTTGGAAAAGGAACAGCAGAAACCGAAAATGTTGTTCCTTTGGAAAAGGAACATCAAACATAGAAATAAAGAAAAAGAACAAAATTATAGCGAAATGATGGCTGATCCAAAGCGTGTTTTTCTTTTGAAAAAGGAACAACAGGAAGAAAATGCTGTTCTTTTGAGAAAAGAAACAACAAAAAATAGTAACGACAAAACGTTGATTCAAAAATATGTACAAAAATGATTCAACAAAAGAAAAGAAATTATGTACAAACTGTGAAAAGAAATAAATTTCCTAATGAATTATAGGTGATGAAGACTTATCTCCCTCCCCCAAAATTTCCATATCAGAGTCTCAGTGTAGCTACTAGCAGAAGGACTCCCGAGTGAGTGGTTTGCGATAAAGACGAACTCGATGGCCATTTGCCTTGAAGGCATATCCAGAACCGTCAATAGTGATTAGAGTAAGGGTACCATTGTCATGTACTTTCTGGATTTCGTATGGTCCCAACCAATGAGTCTGGAGTTTCCCGGGGAAGTCCTGAAACCTGTAGTCGTACAAAAGTGCCCAGTCTCCTTCGTGGAAGACTTTATTTTTAATGAGAGCATCATGCCATTTAGCTCGTTGCTGCTGGATCAGGGCAGTGTTTTGAAGTGCAGAGAGCCTAATTCCGTCCAGCTCATTGATCTGCTTTAATCGATTAATTTGTGCCTCAGTTAGATCCAAGCCAACTTCCTATGTTGTTCGTAATGTTTGTATTTCGAATTCTATGGGGAAAATGGGTTGTTTTCCAAACACTAATTGATAAGGTGAGTAACCAGTGGTACTTCTCCATGTTGTTCTATAAGCCCATAGTGCTTCAGGTAGTCTTCCAACCCAATCACGTCTATGTGATGCAATGGTTTTCGTTAGGATTGCTTCTATTATTTTATTGCTGCTTTCTACCTACCCATTTGCTTGTGGGTGGTATGGAGTAGTGATTTTATGTTGGACATGATAGTTGTTGAGTGTTGCAGCTATTTTGTTCCCAGCAAACTATGGTCCACCATCTGTAATTATCTCTCTTGGAAGGTCATAACGCACAAATAGATGGAACGGGAACTATATGACAAAATCCTCTGTAGCTCTTGGTAATGCCTCTGCTTCAACCCACTTGGTGACATATTTTGTTGCCACCAAAATATATGTTTTCTGGTTTGATGATGGGTTAATTGGTCCAACGAAATCAAGGGCCCATCGCTTGAATGGTTCGATGACTAGCTGTTGTTTCAGAGGCATCTCATCAGACTGACCAGGGCATCCTGCTCTCTGGCAACTGTCATAGGCTTGGACGAATTTATTTGCATCTTTGAAAATTGTGGGCCAATAATACCCTGTTTGCAGCACTTTATGTCCAGTTATGCAATCGGTGAAATGTCTGCCACATGGTACGTCATGGCAGGCTTTTAAAATGTCAAAGATTTCATCTTCTCGAACGCATCTCCTGATATGCATGTCTGCCCCTGTGTGGAATAAATAGCCCCCAATCCAAGAAAATCGAGCACTCCGCTGAACAATCTGTTTCCGCTCATTAGGGGTTAGATGCTTTGGTAATTTACCTACTGTTAGGTAATTGGCAACATCAGCATACCAGGGTGTTTGAACAGCCACAAAAAATAGATGCTCGTCCAGAAATTGATCTTCAACTACTGCTGCATCGATTGGATTTGGCATTCTTGAGAGAAAATAGGCTACAGGATTTTCTTTTCCAGGTCGATCCTTGATTGTAATATCAAATTCCTGTAATAAAATCAACCATCTAGTTATTCTGCCATTTGTGACAGGCTTGTTTTCTAAATATTTTATGGCAGAATGATCTATGTACAAGATAACATGATATCCAGTAATGTAATGTCTGAACTTATTGACAACATGTATTACAGCTAGAAATTCTTTTTCAGTAACAGTGTAGTTTAATTTAGCAAGGGATAAATTTTTGCTGATGTAATAAATTGCATATGGTTCTTTATCCTCTTCCTTCCCAAGGACTGCTCCAATGGTTGTATCTGAGGCATCAGATGATATCTGAAATGGCAAATCCCAATTTGGTCCTCGAAGGACTGGGGCTGTGGACACGAGCTTCTTCAAATCCTTGAAAGCATGTTCACATTTTTCTGTCCAAGGAAAATCAACGTTACCAGTTAGTGCATACAAAGGTGTAGCAATATGTGAATAATGTTCTATAAACCTCCTATAATAACCAGAAAATCCAAGAAAACTGTGTACCTCTGTTTGACTGGTAGGAGTGGGAATAAGAAAAATTATTTGGATTTTGGCTGGGTCTACCTGAATGCCAGCTGCTGAAATATAGTGTCCTAGGATAAGTCCTTCAGTCATCTTCATATAACATTTTTCATGGCTTAAACAAAGCCTAGTAGCAATGCAGCATTGTAGGGCTTTTTCTAGTGTATCTAATGCTGGATCAAAATCATCTCCGTATGGTGTAAAGTCACCCATGTATACTTCAAGTCCTTCATTTATTAAGTCTGCAAAAATGCTGAGGATAGCCCTTTGGAATGTGGCAGGAGCATTGCATAAGCCAAAAGGTAGAACTCGATAGGCAAATGTTCCCCAAGGACAATAAAAGTAGTTTTGTCTTGGTCTTCAGGGGCAATCTGAATCTGATTGTATCCACTGAAGCCATCCAGGAAAGAAAATAATTTCTTTCCTGCCAAAGTGTCTAATACTTGGTTGATGAATGGGAGAGGGAAGTGGTCTTTTTGTGTTGCTTTATTTAGCTCTATGTAGTCCACACAGATTCTCCATTTCCCATTTTTTTTGGTACCACCACAAGTAGGGAGACCCATTTACTATCAGAGATAGGGTAGATAAAATTAACATCTAAAAGTTTTTGAAGTTCAACTTTTACCACATCTTTTAGATGAGGATTTAGTCTTCTCTGAGGCTATCGAATAGGTCTTGCATCTTTTTCTATGTAAATGTGGTGTGTACATAACTGGGGGTCAATTCCTTTCATATCAGGGTAGTCCCATGAAAATGCTTCTTTATATTTCCTTAACACATGGATGAGCTTTGTTTCTTGTTCGGATGTGAGGTTGGCATTAATGTTTAAGGTTTTTCTTGATTCAATTTCCACAATTTTACTATTTGCAACTGAGGTGACAAGGATTGTATGATCATGTGTATCTTTCAGAGGATCTTCTTCTAATTTGTTATCAAATGTTGCTTTTATCATATGACATTGTGTGCGAGATGTGAGTTCAGTTTGGCTAATGAAATTATTAATGGCATCGTCTTCTGTTTGGTCTTTGAAATTAAGTGCTTATTGTATAGTTAATGGAGATCTAATGTTATCAGTAAGATATGATACAGGGTGCCTATTAGTTTTGACTATTGTGACACTTGGCTGCGCTGGGGGGTATAGAACTAAGTTCTTGATATTTGTTCCCCTGGATATGATCATATTTCCTTGCTGATAGCCAATATAGGCATCGGCAGTGGCGAGCCAAGGTCTTCCTAAAATCAATGGATGTCCATCAAGTTGGGTTTTGGGATTTATTATCAGAAAATCGGTTGGATATTCCCAGGAGTCAACAGAGACCATGACATCATGTAGTATGCTCTCAGGCCTAACCACAGATCGGTCAGCCAGTTGTAACAAAGTAGAGGTGGGTTCTACAGATGTAATGCCTAGCTTTTGGCAAGTAGTGGTTGTTAAGATATTGATTGCAGCTCCAAGATCAACTAAGGCATTAGGCAGGGTTTGACCATAAATTTGGATAGTTACTATTGGGTTTCCTGGGTCTTCGTATTTAATGGGTGTTTCTTTTCCTGATAATAAGTTAGATAGAGTGCCGACTACTTGGACTCTTGGATTATTTGTTATATTCCTCCTTGGTATTTTTATGCACAATTCTTTGATAGTTTTTGCGTATATCGGGATGTCTTGAATGGCTTGGAGGAATGGAATTTTTATGTACAAATTTTGTAATTCTCCCAGAATGTCAAAATCAGGCTGTTGTATAGGTCGAGGTATGACTAATCGTTCTGGGAACGAGGGAGAGGATGTGGTTTCTTGATTATGAGTTTTTTGTTTACTCACATCCTCTTCATGTGATAGATGTTCTCTGGGTAACTGATCTTCAACCTGAACTGTCTTATCTCCCTCAGTTTGAATAATACGCCCATATCTTAACTGAAGATCATTACACTCCCTCAGATCGCTCCTACTTCTGGTGTTTCTATGATTTGGAGAGATTGGAACGGTCTGTTATTTGGGTTGGGGATGGGTTGGGCTGGGAGTTGCGGTCTCAGATTAGACTGGGGATTTTGTTGTAAATCTGGCAGTGTAGGTTGAGGGAGAGGAATAGTTCCTACTAGCTGATGCATTGGTCTCTGCCATTTTGTCTGCCAAGCTGAGCTTTGTGAAGTAGGGGGAGTCCATTGTGGTGGGTATGGGTTGTTTTGCCAATATAGTGGGGTATAAGGATGGTTCGGCCAACCAAATTGGCTTGCCTGATTCAGCCACGAGTTTGAGGAAGGAAACGACCGTGGTGACCAGTTTGGAAATGGGGGCTGGAATTGAATTTGCCACATATTATACTGTTGAGCGTTATACCGCGGAGATTGAAAAGAAGAAGTTGGGTCTAGAAACATACCAAATTGTCGCGGCTGACACTGACGGTGCTGGTTGAGAAAATACACCGATTCCGGCTCTTCTTCTGCTTCCTTATATACTGCTTTCAGTCCAGGCAGTGAGGGACAAATTTCCGTAGGGTGATCTTTTGTACAGATGGCGCATGTTTGGACTGCATCCAGTGGACACTCCTTATGGCTATGCTTCTTCCTGCATCTGGGACAAAAGATTGCCAAATTCTGTTCTGCCTCCATTTGCTTCTGCTTGGCCTGCAAAATATCTAATTGTGTAGTCAGTGTCCCTAGTATATCAGTTTTAAAATTTTCCAATAAATTTCCAATTTCCACACGCGTTACTCCTTCTGACGAGATTTTATTATCTCTTACAAACCGATCATGTTCTGTCGGTTTTACTCGTGTGCTTCCTCTCGAGCTCCTGATACATAAATCAATAATGTCAGCAAAATTTTCTTGATAAATATCTCCTTTTCCCATGATGTTTAATGTTTCGATCCATTGTTCCTTCATGCCCCTTATTAATGTTGTTTTCAACACGTTATTAGGTAAAGGCAGTGATGCATAGGGAGATCTTTGTAGATTATACTGGAAACGTTCCACATACTCCTCTAATGTTTTGTTTGGTCTAGCTATCATCTGGAATATTTCATCCTTCAGTTCTCTAGACCTATAATAGTCCTGATATGTTTTTAGAAAATATTCTTTCATTTGCTCCCAGTTATTTATAACCCCGCCACCTAATCCCATAAACCATCTTAAAGCAGCCCATTTTAGCGTAGAGGGAAACAATTTCAGTTTCTGGGGGTCAGTGGTGTAATCATATCCCTTGCACAGTACATCAAATTCAAATTCTGATGTAAGCCCGTGGAATGTAGGGATATGTTGAAGAGGGATTGCTTTCATGGGCGCATTTGCTACAGAATCCACTATGGGGTATTGTAATGTAGAGGTTTGGGTGTTTGGCTGGTTTTGAGCCATTGGGTCAAATATATGCCAATAACCTTTTGGGATATCTAGGAGGGTATTCCTAGGTTGAGAGGGAATGGATTTGACAGGAATAGTTTTAATAGCACTTCCTTTATCTGGGACTATTGATTGAGGAGATTGGGTTTCTTCAACGGTGATTTTTGCAACACCTCCTTTGTCTGGGCTGTTCAATGGCTGAGTTGTCCTAAGAGGAGATCTCGGTTCCTCGGTTTCCCCTCTCTCTCCTCCTCCTTCACAAAGAATACTGAAATTCCCTTCTTGCAATAGCTCTGGAGTAGAATTTTCAATTTCTTGAAAGTCCTACTCTTTAGTTTGACTATGCACCTCAACAAAGGCTACAGATGGTGAACCTGTGGCCTGAAGGGAGCTAGTAAGCTGTTTAGAAATAACTTTCTTGGGTCCTACTGAGGGCTGAGATTCGGATTGTTAGGATATTCCGACACATAGGAATAGTTAAGTATAACTTGGTCTAGTATAATGTTAGGTAAAGTGTGTTTCTTTACTATGTACATTTATAACTTACAATCTGACGGTCACGATATGTAGTGATCCGACGGTTCATTCTCTCCTCGGTATTACTGACACTTGATCCGTGGCTTAACACCCGATTGGTCCATGAATTCTATTTAAAGCGCATGGAGGGTCATTTGTAGGTTAACTGTTCACAAGAGAAGCTTATGTAAATTTTCATTCTTTTATTAATAAATTGCCTGAAGTGGTCACGTTGGCTCAGGCCGTGGACTGTTTCCCTCTTTGAGGGTTTTAACCAGATCAAAAATACTGGTGTATTCATCTGTGATCTATTTGTGAGCGGTGTCCTTTGGTGTTTTGTCTGAGGAACTTACCCTGTAAATTCCTACATGGTATCAGAGCTATTTAAGGGTCGCGTCCGTTGGTGATCCAAATCTGAAGCCGATAGAATTGCATCCAACTGCCATCTCCTAGATCTACTGTTTTTGACTACTTTCAGGCCGAGAGGACTGCTCTGTTGTGTTGGGAGCATCTGTTCCAGTTAGGAACCCCTTTCGTTTCACGCGAAAAGGTTTCCGGTAGCCCTAGCTGCGTCATTTTTAAGATCTGGAGGTATACAGTGTTTATTTGCAAATTACAATCATTCTTTTTATCTTTGTTTATTATTTCGGTTTATTTAGCTTCTTTTTATTACCGGATCTATACCTTTCATTTCTGTGTATGCTCTTTGCCCTGCGACTCTGTGCGATCTGGGCAAATTAGAAACAGAAAGGAAGGATTTTTCTCATGCGTATGCTCTTTTCCCTGCGCCTTAGTGTGATCTCGGAAAATCA
>APFE030271433.1:0-10747 GCA_000404065.3 Pinus taeda | reverse complement strand
GTTAATGTTCTTTCATTGTGTTTTGATTTTATGGTTTCTAAAGTAAGCTAAGAATATACATGACTATAAAAGATCAATTTTATCTAAATATGATGTTGTTGTAGTCTCTACAGTTTTATTTATTTATTCACAATGTAATGTTTTTTGGAAATGTGTTTATGCTCGTGCTAGAAGGAAATCTAGTAGGTGATAACTTGACTAAGTCACGATTAAAAGAACATAATAAATTATTTGGGGGTTCCCTTTTTCTAATTAACACCATGATTAGCTATTATTGTGAGTTCTACACTTGTTATTGTTCTTGTTCATTTTTGTTACACATATAATGATGCGATTAGTTATAATATTTATAACTTCATACTTTCTTCAATAATTCGAAACTATGTTAATAAATTTTTACTTTTTGTTTATTTATTATTATCAGAAACCATAGACTATGAAGTTAGTGAGAATTCAAAGGAAGCATCCAAGGAAAAAGGATGTTCAAGAAACATAACACCAAAATTTAAATGGTATGACAATTTTATAATTAGTTTATACTTTGTTACAATGGTTAGACATTATGCTAATAAATGGTTGTTGATTAGCTTATATTTATCATTTATCAGGTTGATGATGAAATGTTGTGCACATTCTTCGAGTGTCCAATTAGAATTTTTTCTAATAAAAAAATTATCTTATATCTTGATCAATCTATTTGGGATAAATGGTACACTGTTTTTAACTTTTACCAACTAGGAACATTAAAGTGTTCTCCAAGTCAACCTGAATTTGAGAACTACAAGAGAAATAATTTACACATTTTGACAACATGTACACTTCGGCCCATCAAGGATTGACCATGGAAGAAATTTCTTCAGTAGCAGATAAGCTATTGGATGAAAACATTTGGTTTTTTATTCCACTTAATCATCCAACAAATGCCACAAAATTAAAAGATTATTGTTCTAAATTGAAAACCAATTGAACATTATTGGAGGCAATGGTTACATATTTTCCAAGTCATGATGAGAAATTGAATGAGAATAATTTTACCACATTCAACATTCTTGAGAATTATGAAATTAACGATATTATATTTTCCAACTTTTGCAACATGGTGGAGGGGTCTACTTATGTAAAAAGAACACATAATACAAAGATAGAGTCCCTTTCTCAGCAACCATGTGGAGTCCTTGACAGAATGATAAATGGATCAACAAGTGTTCAACGGGTTGACAACAATTTTGAATTTGGTTGTCATTTTGGGGGCTTTGATATTTTGTCAACACTTTTGCACCTTTTTCCAATGTCAATTGCAAGTAGTTTTATATACTGACCTTATTGTTCTGGATACACTTTCTTTGAAAAAAGAAGCATTCGACAAGGACATAATATTGATTTTTTTCTATTTCTTATGGAAAAAATGAGTTGAATGACTTTACTATAGTTCTCTTAGTATAAATTTGTTTTTGTAATGATGTACACAAGTTTTTGGAAATTTCCATAAAGAACTCCAAGATCAACTATAAAATGACTAGTCGCATTTATGAATATAAGTCTCAAAACAGGTATAGTTATGATATAGTTTTTACGATACATTTCTATACTTAAGAATTAAAAATTTTGGAAGCTTCAAAATACTCTCACACATTTGAAGACACATTTGATGAAAATGAGAGAGATTATGATTTCTGAATGGATTTATTGGAAAAACACCAACAATGTAGTGATGCAAAAGTGGATATTACTCTTTATGCAGGGACAAATTTAATCAAGGCTTGTTGTACATATGGAAGGAGAATTGCATGTGTTGTGAAAACATAGTCACAAAGGATAATCATGTTGAATAACTACAAATATTTTCAACTATCAAATCCAGGATCTATTAACTTCTTAGAAAATTCAGGTACTATAGTTTCTTTGTTGTTTCTCTTATAATACTTTGGATAATATTTTGTTTATATTTTTAATTGTCAAAGTGTTTATAAAAATGACTAATGATAGAGATTATAAAACAAATAATGATGAATGTGGGAAGCAAAAAAATAATCAATATAGTGCTCATGATGTTGAGAAAAGTTTAGAAATGGAAAGAAGGGTAGAAGAACTTATCATACGAGGTACATAATTTGTTTGGTTGCTGCTCTTATTACTTTTTGAATCTATTTAATTTCCATATTCATAACATTTTTGGATGTCTATTATAGGGAATTATGAGAAGAATGAAATTAATCAAGACAATTACCATGGAATGATGGGGATAGAAATGGGTATTAATCATTGTAACTCTTTTTATTTTTCTTTAATCTAAATTATTATTTTTATTATCGTGAATAATAGCTTCTCATTTGTTGATTATAGTTGGAAATAAAGAGAATGAATATAGTGACTAAGTGAATGTCCCACAAAACTCCAATCAAGACCAAAATATTATATGGACAATTAAAGATTATTTGTTTTTTGTATAGTTCTTTAATGAATTTTGTTCATTGTCACAAATTATAACAGTTTTTTATGTTTATTATAAAGACAAGCAAGGAGAACAAAGACATTGATCAAATGAATGTGAAACAAAGCTTTAATCAAGGACAAAATATAATATGAGGTACTTATAATTTGTCCACTTGTTTTCCTTATTATTTAATGATTTTACTCATTTTCACAATTCAAAATATTTATATGTTTAATTTAGAGAAAAATAAAGGTAACAAAGATGCTGATGAGGTGCAAAGTTACAAATATTAAGATAATGTCATGTCAAATAATTATAACTTGTCTTCTTATTTATTTTATTATTCTTTGAACTCTAATGCTTGTAACTACCATAACGTTGTACATTTTTATTATATGAACTAATAGAAAGGACAAAATTAACAATCAAAATAATGTTAAAGGTTCATGTGGGTGTGTTTCTTTTTAAAGGTTTCGTTACTAATGTTTTTATTGGTATTGGTATTTGATTGAATGTTTAATAATAAGTACTATTGGTAGTTGATTGAATGTTTAATATGTTTACTCCATGTTCTATCAAAATGATAAAAGAACTTATTATTTCATCTATAAATAGTGAAAAAACCACTGAAGGTAAGTGTATTGTTTCAACGATTAATTTAATAATTTTTGTAACACGAATAAAATGATTTGACTAGATTATTTGTCATTGTGTTGCAGCCAAAATAATTGAAATTAAATTAGTTAATTTTGAACTAAAGGACATGTTTTTATCATAGCATCGATGATGAAGCAACAAATAAAGGGCATATTTAGAAAATGGGAACTGATGTTGATTACACAATAGAGAAAAACTTATTTTGGATTCATCCACATGCAAAAGCATTTTTTGAAATGTGTTTCAAAAATTAATATCTTGACATTGCAATTTGGACAACTTTGAAAGAAAGCACAACAAGAGTTTTAAAAAAGTTGGTTTCAGAAACATTCAAGATAAACTTGTGTTTACATGGACTTCGTAATATTGTAAACCACAAAAGGGAGATAAGGTCATTGACAATCCAAGCAAAGTTATGCACCCTAAATCATTGAAAAAAGTGTGGGAAATGCATACCCAATATGATGCAACCATTACTATTATAGTGGATTTTTCACTTGAGAGCGTGAAAGATAATCCCAAAGAAAATGTGATTCTTGCCCCTCCATTTGCTGGAACAAATCAAGAGGATAATTGGTTGTTCGATGAGCTATGGAGAATGTTGCATAAACTCAAGAAGGCTACAGATGTGTGAGCTACTTTTAAAGATGTTCAATTACATTTAGAAGTACCTTGATATGACCAATGTATATTTCATGTTATTATATGTATGGCATCATGAATTATTAGTTTTATTTCACAACACTAATAAAATAATTGTTGATTTGGTTTGTCATTACTAAAATCAAAATACTTTTATTTTCCTTATTTTTGGTGAGATATTGTGTTGATAATAATTATTGATTTGAATGGCCATTTAATGTTTTCATATCAAAATTTCCCATGCTATACAATTGTTTACAATGGATTACATTAAATGTAAAAATTAATAGATAATTGGTATATTTTTTTGAATTAGATCATTACAATTATTTGTTTCAATTTTGGTTTAAGTTATCATTATACCTCTTAGAAATTAGTAATGTGAAGGATGGCCTATTGTATTTTTATAACATTTTTTAATCCATAAGTTGAAAAACTATATTAGGTTGTATGTAGCCCCAACACTAAATAGACAATTTGTACTAAAAGAAGCACCAAAAGATACTACGGTAGAGACTCTAGAAATTAGCATATAAATAATTAGGTTTGAAATTTAAAAATTGTATTATATTGTATGTGGAAATTAATATATAATTTATTTGTTTACTTTCACTAGACCATTGTAATTATATTTTTCAATTGCAATTAAATAAATCATTATAAGTATTAAAATCAATGATTTAAATGGTGGGCCAATGCGTTCTTAGAATATTTTTATTGCATACAAATTAAATAAAGGTAGTATGTTGTATGTATAAATTAAACATATCATTAGTTTGTTCATTTTATTGGGGCCATTGTATTTGTATTTTGTGATTACTATTAACTCATTGTAAAATTCCCTTTGCCATACAAATGGAAATAATTCATAATAAATATTAACATCATTTTTAAATTGGTAGGTTCTTATGTTCTTAATCAATGAAGTGTTTAAGTGGAGATGTGTTAATATCATACGTGTGGTTGCAATGTAGATGCAGATGAGCATTACTACAAGTCAAAAGATGGCTAATATTTGAAATGGAAGGAGTATTCTTCCAATCATATGCCAAAGATGAACTAAATTTTCATATTCAAAGAGAATCAGATTGGGAGTTTGGTGATGGGTCCTATTTTTTAAGGCCTTTTCAATGAAGTATGAAAAGTTTTCTTAAAAAATTATGATGTCGCAGTATGGACATTAGATGTCACTGACAAGTACATCTGAAAAGTACTAGAAAAATCAAATATTGATATAGAGAACTTTAAATTTGTGTGGGACATGTCTCATTGTCATTTACAAACAAAATTGGATGCAGGGAGGACAAGACAATTTTATTAGAAAACGTTGACTGATGTGTGGTCCCAATATGGAGATAATTATGAAGAATCAAATGTATTGTCAACAGATACAACAAATCATACTTGTCAATTCATTGGATATTGATTAAACCACATGTTGATAAAATCCTATACAGGAAAACAACAAGATACTTGGCATATGCAAGTTTTATTCCCCTTTCTTAAGACACTTCATCTTATCAATAAAAAAAATTAGTACATTTGAATGTTCAATAGAACATGTACTTCATTGTACTGGATGGAGATAATTTCCTTTATAAATTTGTTGAAAAGCACATTCCAAAATTTTGACACATTTTGGACATAGATTTTGTTGAATCAATTTGTATGATTTTATATTTTTTGAAATATATGGGAATTGCCAATTATATTAATATGTATATTTCTTATTATTTATAATTTCTTTTGCAATGACTTTGTTGTATCAATTCTTTTCTAAGATGTGTGCATGAATTCTTAAATAAATTGTTTGTCATTTAAATTATCTTGCATGAACCATCAAGGCATTTTATTTTTAATGACGTATGTTTACTTATATGCATCAATAATCATAATATATAAATGTGAAATATAAGTTTTGAAATAGAAATCCTTGTAAACAAAGTTGTAATTATTGCTAAAGAAAGTATAGTAATTAACTTGATAAATGTTATGTGCACTATTCACTATTCACAATGCATTATTCACTATGAAGGCCAATGGGAAATGTGTCATAGGTGAATGATTTGAAATTTTTGAAGCATAAGATATGTGATTTCTTAATCCATAATTTTCATAAATTTATATGCCTAAATCAATTAATGGTTGTAACTGCAATCATATCATATTGAAAATAAATAAGGCACAAAGTCAATTATTCATTGTTTACATATGAAATGCACTAATATGAGTGCATAAATGTGATTTGTAATTTTTGAGATAAAGATATATTGTAAATAATTTAGCATTTCTTAAAAAAACATATAATTATTGATAATGATTGCTAAGTGGACTATGAAGGTTTGATTAGACACTATCATTGATGAATTATGTCTTTGAACTGTAAGGCATCTAATTTCATTACTTAAAGTTAGTTTTTTGTAAATTTGTATTTTAAATAAACTGAAATCATATGATTTGAGCTAGAATTATATTATTGACTTGTACTTAGTTCTATCCATTACTATGATTGTATAAATGTGATATATAATATTCATATACTATGATGCATTTCTTCCAAAAATAAGTCCTATAATTTGTTGATAATAAGTATTAAGTGGACACTTTAGGCTAATGGGTGATTGCTCATAGGTGAATACTGCTCGTTAAATTGTAGGGCATTTGATTTTTAATCCATAACTTTTTTTATATATTCTTAAATCGACTATTTGTATATGCAATCATCTCATCTCACATAATCTAATAAGAAATTGATTTATTGACTTGTATTTCATTATCACTTAATTTATTAAGAGTGTATTAATGTCATATTGTATTGCTTTGAAACAAAACCCTATGTAAAGAAAAATTATCTTCTTAATAAAACATGGAATAATTAATTAAGAATTTGTTAAGTGGATGATCTATACTCATTAAAGAGATGGGTCAAAAATAGTTGTATTTAAACTTTTTGCACCATAAGACATGATTTTCTCATTCAATTAAAATTTGTCATTTTCAATTCTTTAAATACGTTTATTTGTGATTGAAATAATTTCAATATAAACAATATGACTTGACGAAATTCTATTTGATTATAAGCTATTGAATAGAAGTTTTATAAATGTGATGCATTTGAAATGTAGCCGTAATTAAGTATATATAATAATATATATAAATATATATATATTATAATATATATATATATATATATATATATATAATAATTATAATATATATATAATACAAAAAATTATAATAATTGATAATGAGTTCTAAAGTGGCTATAATAATCATTTTTGACTTTTATCTTTCTATCATGAGTTTAATATAAGATAATAAATGTGACTTTGTTTTTTGAAATAAACTCCCATGTAAAAAGAAATGTTTTTTCATAACACACATGGAAATAAATTTGGTAAAATGAATGTTAAGTATATCAATTCAACGTTCATTATAAACGTTATAAATAATGAATTTTAAACTCCTGCAACATACGACATTTGATTTTCCCACCCCTATTAACATTTCGTAAATTTCTATTCTTAAATAAATTATTTGTAATTGAAATGATCTCATATAAGCCAACAAGACAAGTATGTATTAAATTCTATTTAGTATGTATGTATGTATAAATGAAATTTATTTTTGAAGTCAAGTTCTTAATGTAAGTAAGAATATATTTTTTAGAAAATTAATAATTTAAAATCAATTGTTGATGAGTTCTAACTCATTTATTTTATTTTGAACCAACAACTTTTTCTAACAATGCATTCTTAAATAAATTGTTTCTATATTAAATCATGTCATATAAGTCAATAAGTCAAGAAACCATTAATTGATTTTATTTAACTATCATGAGGTTTAATATGAATGTATAAATGTGACATTCCTATTTCTAGAATAAAAATCCATGCAAACAAAATGCATTTTCAAATAAAACATGGATTAATGAATTTATAATGAGTATTAAGTAGACTATTTAAGCTCATTCAAGAGATGGGCCACAAATGGATGTCTTTAAAATTTTTGCACCTTATGACATGATTTTCCCATCAAGATTAACATTTTGTAAATTTTAATTCTAAAACAAATTATTTGTACTTAAAATAATCTCATAGAATCCAACAAGACTTAGAAGTTATTTGTTCAATTCCATTTAATTATATGTATTGATACCAAGTTATAAATGTAGTTTATTTTTGAAAAAAAAAAATCTTAACATAAGTAAAGATATATCTTTTACAATACTAATTAGAATTAATTGATAATGAGATTTAAGTGGTTTATTCAAACTACATGAAAAATCAAGTGTCATAGATGAATGCCTTTTAATACATATTCCATATGCAAAATCAATATCTTAATGATAATTTATTTGTATTTAGATTAAGTATTTAATAATTAAAGAACACGCCGACTTATATAAATTTCAACTAAAATCCATGAGTTATGTTTCACAATTATTTCTTCCTCATTAAAAATCCTTATCATTTCTCCTCTTAGTGAAAGTAATGATTGATCATGGTTTTCCATACAATTGGTTGGTGCTGTTACATCGAGACTATTATTGGTTTTGCCAATGTTGAAAAGGAGAGATAAATATCCACACTACCATTAACTATACTAATCTTTGAAAACCCTTGGCTCCACTACTTACAAGAAGACGGCTAATTCTTGTTTACTTCAATTTGTGACATTGTCCATCACAATGGAATGACTCGGATACCCATTTAAGAACTCTCATTTGATGTACTTGGCTTTGAGTAGAGATAGATTAATAGTGCCTAACCTTCTTGAAATACCTAGATCAACAATGCATAACTTTTATAATGACTGCCTGGATGCTATGAAGACGAATGATCACACCCTCATTAGTGCTTCATAAAGGCACAAAGGGACTGTAGGAAACTGAGCACAAAAACATTTTACTAAGTTTTTAGTAGACTAGCTTCAATGCAATGCAAGGGACACACACTCTTTCCATTTACACTAAAATCCTCACATCAAAATCATTCAATCAACAAATCCTCCATAGGTTGTGGGAAAGGGGTTTAGAGTCGTTAGACACAAAATTCAAACATCGAGGAATCTAGTTCATTATCCATGACTATAATATCTTTAGTGGATGTTAGACATACTAATATGATTTAGCTTGAATCAATTGCTTCTAAGAGTTTGATTTAACATTCCTATGGTGTGTTGATACTATTGTACATAACAACTCATGTTTGACCTATTCATGATCTCTACTTAGATTTAAATTACTTAATTATTTTTATGTTGAATTAAGTTAATATGGTGATTTACAAAAGAATGAATGTTCTTGAAGGCCTTGTAATAGAATACTTCCAAATTTAATGAAATATGTGTTAAATGCAGTGCTTGATATTTTGAGACTATTTTTAGATTATACTTTGACTTGTGTTCCTCGTGCTTAGAATATCATTATTGATTCACTTGCAATAGTAGCAAGTAATTTGAAAGTTCTAATGAACTATATCCAATCCCGGTCTTCCTTGGTAGCACAAACCATAATCATTAGTGCCATGCAAATATTTGAAAACCCACTTCACTGTTGTCCAATGCTCCTTTCCTAGTTTTGACATAAACGTGCTCAATACTCCCACTGCATGTGCAATGTCTGGTCTAGTATAGACCATTGCATACATTATGCTACCGACTACACTTGCATATGGAACACAGGATATATCCTCTTCCTCTTCTTGTGTCTTGGGACATTGTTCAACAGATAACTTTACACCTATAGGAATAGGAACCTTCACCGGTTTACTATCCTGCATATTAAACCTCTGCAACATTGTCTCGACATACTTCCTCTGGTTTAACCAGAGCTTCCTCTTTGCCCGATCTCTTTTAATTTCCATGCCCAAAATATAGTTTGCAGCACCGAGATCTTTCATGTCGAATTTGGAGGACAATTGCGTCTTCAAATCTTGGATAATTTCTTTGTCATTTCCAACCAACAACATATCATCAACATACAAGACCAGATAAATAACACGGTCACCAATTAATTTAAAATACACACAATGATCTGCTTTGCTTCTGGCGAAGCCAAGTCCCCGTATAAATGTATCAAATTTCTGATACCACATCCTTGGTGACTGTTTTAACCCATACAGAGACTTCTTTAACTTGCATACTAGTTCTTTCTTACCCTTCACCGCAAAGCCTTCAGGTTGCTTCATGTAGATTTCCTCTTCCAAATCCCCGTGAAGAAATGTTGTCTTCACATCCATCTGTTCTACCTCAAAATCAAAAGCAGCAGCAACAGATAAAAGTAATCTAATAGAAGTTACCTTGGCAACAGGAGAAAAAATATCACCAAAATCAATTCCCGGCTCCTGGGAATAACCTTTTGCTACCAACCGAGCTTTGTATTTCTCCACCTTCCTTCTGCATTTGTCTTCTTCTTGAACACCCATTTGCTGCCAATGGGTTTCCTTCCAGCCGGCAACTCCACCAGATCCCAAGCCTCATTTTTGTGCAAAGATGCCATTTCATCAACCATGGCCTCTTTCCAGAGTTTTCCATCCTCTGAATCCATTGTTTCCTTCATAGTTCTGGGATCATCATCAGTAACAGACAAAGCAAAGTTTGACCAGAAAGCAGATGGACTATACCTTTCTGGCTGTCTTCTTTCTCGAACTGATATTCTCACAGCTGGAGTTTGTGGCTCTTCATCTTCTGATTCCTCCTCTGCTACAGAGTATGATTCTTCCTCCTTTAGTTCAAACTCTATATTCACAGATTCCTTTGGTTGGACTTCATGTTTGATAACATCTTTCACCTCTCTCAACACCACATCTCGATTGTACACAACATTCCGTGTGACTGGGTTCCAAAGCTTATAACCCTTTAAACCATCCTTATACCCAATAAAGATGCACTTTTCAAATTTACTATCCAACTTAGTTCATTTCTCCTTTGGAAGATGTACATATGCATCACATCCAAATACCCTCAGATGTGAAAGAGAGGGTTTCTTACCAGTCCATACTTCTTGTGGAG
>APFE030271432.1:8446-60342 GCA_000404065.3 Pinus taeda | reverse complement strand
CATGCTCATTTGTGGTGAACCCCAGCACAGAGGTTAACATGTCCACCAGCAGCTTGCCTACCTCATTGAAATTTGCATATGAAAAAGGAGGTGGCCCAGAAGGTTGGTAGTCTGCCTTCATGAAATCTTTGGCCACTACAGCAATGTCTGTGCTAGAGAGCTTGGAGCCCTCATCCAGCAAGTACTTAATGGAAAAAGGGTATAGCATCTGGGTTTGTTTGTAGTTCAGCATTTGATTGATGGAGTCTAGTGTTATGTAAAAGAGGATGCTCCCAGATGGAGACTTTACAGCTCTGAGCTTCTGGTCATAGTTTTATGCACAGAGGTGAATGACTTCAGGAAAGACATTTACAGATGGTAGGAAGTAGGTGGGCAAATTGGACTCTCAAATGCCATATATGTCACTGTTGTCCAAGTCACTGTTCATCAGCTGACAAAAGGTCTGTAAGTGGTTCCTCTCTGCCACAAAATCTGCAATGAGGAAATCACTGTCTACCAGTGGCATAGCTTCAAGCTCTTTATTGGGTGGATTCACAGGAGCTACATCCAGTGTAGATGGAGTGGCCATGTCTGATTTTAACTAGATGTTTACTTGAGTTTAGGGTTGGTGCAAAGGTTGAGGAATGCCTGCTAAATTGTGTTTGGCAGTGAGCAGCTTGAGAGTATAAGGAAACTCTTACAGGTTTTGATGAACTGAGGGGCACTCTGTTGGAAGAACCAGAGTGTGTTTGAGCTAATTAGCTGGTTTCTCAGGGGGAATTTTGAAACCAGGGATGAGGGTGCAGTTGTATGGGCTTTTAGTTGGTGGCTCGGCTTCCTTAATCAGTTTTTTGGTGAATTTTGTGGAAGGGCACGAGTTTCTTGCAGAGCTTTGTCGTGTAGGGATTCTACCAGGTTTTTAGGAAGTTTCAGTGGACAATTTGTCTGTGAGGAGCTTTGCAGAGTTTCTTTACAGGAATTTAGGAGAAAAATAGGAGAAATGCGGGTAAAATAGGTCGTCTGCGGCAAATACCTGGATTTCTCGGTGAGGGAGGCATCGAGCTGGATCAACTGCAAGTATTTGGGTCAACTTTGAGGGCGGCAGCAACTTTGGTGGGTGAATTGTTGATTTCGGCAGCGAACGACATTTTTTGCAGGCAGAGTGCTCCAGAAACGACAAATGAAAATAACAAATAACGGTCATTTCCCGTCTTTTTATGCACTTTTGGCCCTTTGGCACCTTTTTGGTGATGACGTCATGTTGATGTCATCATGGGTCCGGGTACGGCAGGGTGACGTGGCAACTGACGTGGGTGGCCAGGTGGCGGTGACATGGTGGCAGGGCAGACGAGTGGACAGACGACGTGGAGGCGCGGTGGCGGAAAAGGCGAGGTGACGTCACGCTGATGTGGGCGTGACGTCAGCGAAGGGGGATGGGCGGTAAGTGGTTTCCCCGGAGGCCCCATATGTGGTAAGCGGTATAAGGGGGGGGGCTCCGAACAACGCGGGAGGCCGACGCGTGGAGGGGGTACGACGATAATACCGCCAATCCCCCGGACGCAAAAGATCGGGCATCTCCCCAGTGAAAACGACCACCCATCGTTGGATGAGTGGGGCTGGTGATCGAACGATGGGCGGCAATTGTGGTGCGAAGGCGCGTTAAGGCAGGGGGGACCCGCCTATTATTTTAATGTTTTCAAATATAATGCGCGCGGGGGTGGGTTTTAAACATTAGGATTTCGGTTTTTGGGTTTATTCGCGCCCATTTATAAATGTTTTAATTTAAAAAACATTATAACAAATGCATTTAGGGCGGAAAAAGGGGTAGGAAGGGTTAATGATGGCGGGGACCATGGATTTTTGGTTTTTAGCCAAAGCTTTTGATTGAAAACCATAGTTTAGGGTCAAAGAGGGTTAATATTAACCCCTGATAGGTTAATATTCCCCAAGAGAGGGCTATATAGCTATAGTGCTAGGGGTAGGGTATTTATACAGATTTTTTGGTAATTTTTTCATAGATCTTTATAGAATTAGGGAAGGGGGGACTTAGGGAGCTAAATAATAGATTAGTTGTTAATATGACATTGTGAGGTGAGTGTAGGGGCAAAAATTAAGTTTTAAGAAGTAGAACTTAGGAATGGAAGGTAAATGAAATGAGAGTAAATATTTTTACACAAAAAATGTGGCTTCTTTTCTTTGATTGAACTTCATAGTTTGACCTGGTACTCTGTCATGAACTGAAGTGGAACAGGACACTTGAGCAGATCTCAAGGTCCTTGGGGATGTTAGTAAATGATGTTTGGGGGAAAATAGGGGGAAATTAGACATGCTCCCAATGTTATGTCCTCAAACCTCTGCTATGATGCCAATACCCTGAATGGAATGAGTTTTGTACTTGATAAGCCAATTGGTGATGGCCCTTCATTTCTACAACCTTGCACTACTTACCCAACCTAGTAATCCTAACATTTTTTCTTCACTTGAAGTGGGTGCACTTGAATTAGAAGACCCTGATAGTTCTCCTTTTCTTTTGACTGCCCTCCTATCTAAATCTACCCTTATTTCTTCTAAGGACCCAGATTAAGCAGTTGGGCTCCTTCATTTCTCTACCTAGCTAGTCATCTGCCAAAGTTGAGTTGTTTGGACAGGAAGCATTCTCTATTCTGCAACAAGAAATTGAAACATGGCATGGGCCAGATTAGACTATTGGGCCATCCATCCAGTATGATTAGCAGCAGTATTTGTAGAGTGGGAGACTGCCAAAAGATAGTAGTGGCATTTTGATTGGCCACTTTCCTGGTCTTTAGTTTGGGGTTCATTTTCACTTTTCTCTTGACCATTTGATTTTCTTGCCTTTTGATTATTCTTTTAAGGCATACCCTCTTTTCACTTTTTAATTTTGATAGTATGTACACAAAATATGGAACCTTTGCACCCTGCAATGATGAACATATTTAGCCCTTCCACTGTCAATCATGAAAGATGAAACCTATTGGTATAGGAACCTAACAGATCCCATGATTCTTTCCACTCAAATTCGAATTTTGCCTTAGAGTGCCACATAAGGGTCTTCTAGAAGCCTCCTTTCAACCTACACACGTCAACAATCTCAACCCATTTGTTAGGTATAAGCTTATGCACATTATTTCCTAATTTTTAAACATAAATTCACTTAAAAGGCTTAGAATTGATAAAGTTTGGAAAAACATAAATGTGGCCCGATGATAATGAAAGTGGGATGAATGTGGTGGAATAGTAGTGAAATGGAGGTGATATAATGGACATAATAGTGAAAGTGAAATGGAAATGAATGACATTTTCAAGACTCAACACTTGTCTCTCCGCGACATTGCGGTCAATGCATTACCTTATGACACACTGCTAGGACTCCTACACCAAACGGTCTGAGGTCTAATTCGGACTTCAACTGGGGAGATCCCCTTGACATGTTGGTGGGTCCAACACCGTTAACAAGCTCTAGAACAGTCAAAAACCCCTGTTTTGACTATTTTTGCTCTTCATTTGGCTAAAAAATGGTTGCGTAATGCCTCTTTCCTCCCTTTTTGCAAGTTCTATAGCTAATAATCCTACAATTCATCCAAAACATGGCTCCTGTGCCCCAAACATGGAAACAACGCTCTAAATCTGGCACAATTCTCGCTCGACAGGTGAATTTATAGGACAGTTAAGGGTGCCCCCACTCCCGAAAAGTAAAGTCATGTGGCAGCCATATGACCGCAAAAGGTGCCAAGTTTTGGGGCTATTGTCTAGCCCCCATCGTTGGTGCACCCTTGATCTTATCCTCCTACCTGTGACCTTGGCTCGGCCACTAGGGGTTGGCCCCTCTATATCCCCACGCTCCTAGCCATATGGTGACACATGACTATGGCTGGGGCTAAAGCCGAACACCTTCCGGAATAGCACCTTTTCCCATGTTGTTGGTCACGTGGGGGTATATATGACCCAGGGCTAGCCCCCTTCAAAATGCATTGCGCTCGGTCATGGTCGTTGGTTATATGGCTCTGTGGGTCAGTCGTTTGTGTAATGTTGTTGGGTTATGGATCTGTTAATGGCTGTGGGGTTGGGCTAGGCCCTAGCCCTCCGCCCCCTGCCCATGTTTCTATGGTGTATGGGTGGCTAGGGGCTAGGGCTTATCCCAATGCCCCCCACAAAAAAAATGCCTTTATCAAAAAATTAAAACATTTTTTTGCAATTAGTTTTAATAGGTAACACACGTGGTCTAGCGGTAATGTAGATGATTGGTTGAAACGAGGTCTTGCGTTCAATTCCTGGGAGGTGCAATTCTTCGCTCAACAAAATTTAGACCACATGGCAGCCTCCGATAGGGCCACGTTGAACTCCCTCATTGGCCCACCTGTAACTAATCAAAACTTTCCATGTACATCAAACCTATTAAACCATGTGTTGATTCACTATTTCCTTATAGAGTCCAGTCAACTTGTACAATCAGGGTCTAGTAAGCAGCACAAACTGCTGACTATGTAGCCCTGTACAACCAAAACCCAAAATTTTTAATTGTTTCCACAAACAAGCAGAACTAATTTCCGAGAGCATAGGGCTTCCGTTTTTTGCAAAATGAATTGTGCCAGATTCAAAATGACGAGATCTACACGGTCATTCTAGTTTCAATCCATTCCGACAATTTTAAATTTTGAGCATAAAACTAATCCGACATATCACCTTCTCCTTTGTGAAACTCATACAAGTTAACAACATTGAATATCAAAGAAATATCAAAATTCTCTAGTAACCTCAACTTATAAGCATTATCAAACATCTTCTTTAGGTCTTTTCTCATCCATTTCCTGCATTTCCTCTACTAACTCACTTGCATCAATGTTCCTTCTATCCTCTAGATTTAGAAAATTGGCTAAATCCACAAATCCCCTCAATTACTTGCCATAAAAAAATCAAAATTCACTCTTTCCAACAAACCTATTATTAGAATCATTATAAGTGAATGCAACCTAGGCCAAAACCAAAATCCATTGTCCTATTTTTTCTCCACTCAAACTTCTCAACAAATTTCCAAGGATCTGGTTGACCACCATGGTATGTTCATCTATTTATGGATGGTATGCATAACTATACAATAACTTGGATCTCATTTTCTTCCAAAGTACCCTCCAAAAATGTTCAAGGAATCTTCTATCTCTATTGGAAGTGAGACACTTTGGTAATCCATGTAATATCACAAATTGTCAAAAGAAAAAATAGTCATTTTAGTAGCATAACTAATTATCTCACATGGTATTAAATGTGTTATCTTCAAAATCCTCTCTACTGCAACCATCAAAGAATCATGACCTCTCTATGTTTTTGACAATCCCAAAATGAGTTCCATACTTACATCTTCACATGGTCTCTCAGGTACTAGTAGTGGCATATATAGCCCTATGTTCTAACTCCTTGCTTTCATTGATTGAAAAATGTTACATCACTCATAAAATTTCTTAACATATTTTTTAATGTTGGGACAAAATTAGTTTTCATTTACTAACAATGTGGTCTTGTTAACACCCAAATTTCCACCGAAACCTCCACTATGGAGCTCTTTAACAAGATTCATATGTAATAAGCTTTATGGAATGTAGAAATTTTGATTCCTAAACAAGAATCCCTCTTGGATGTAGAAATCCAATATGAATTTATATCAATCCTCCAAGGTTCTTTTGGATACCTTCCAAGCTTTTGTAAAATATGCATCCTCTTGATATAACTTCTTCATACATTCTAGGCTCACAACTTTAATTGACAAAGTTATTTTATATCCTTATCCTCTAACTTGCACATTTGCAACCTTATTTTATTTTCTAGTTTTTTCTTCGAAACAAACATCTAAATTTGCAAAAAGTCTATCCATTTGAAATGATTTTAATTAATCTTACCTTGAATATTGATGTACTATAGTGCTTTATGATTTAGTAAATAATACAAAAACCACTGTGGATCATCCGAATTCATCTTCTAAAAAACCACTCCACAAAAACCTACAAACTAATACAAACTCCTTTTGCAATAAGTAATGTCACCATTTCTTGATCATAAACATAGTAATTATTATTAGCATCATTCAACTTCTTGCTAAGGAATGCAATTGGTCTTCCTTCTTAATTTAATATTGCTGCAATCGTTGAACCACTTGTATCATAGTCCACTTGAAACACTTTATTAAAATATGGAAGTGCCAAAACTGGTTCTTTCTCTACCTTCTTCTTCATGTCTTAAAATGATGTCATGGTTGTTGTTATCCATTGGAATATCCATTTATTCATACATTCCATTGGGTCTCAAATTCGACACCATTTTCATTGTCAGTAAAACCTTTTTTGCCTTATCACAATCGTTCCTTCTATCACAATCACCACTCTTTCTAGTACTCTTTGCTAGAAATATCATTCAAACGCGCACAAGTTAACATTATTGGTTATCTAATCATTTTTAATGAATTAGAATGATTAAAGGTATTTTTTTGTTAATAATCATGGTTTTTTCCTAGTCAGTTCCTATAGCCTCTATGCAGATATAGAAACCAATCTCGAATTTTGCATATCCACATGGTACTATCGAAGATTCTGGGACATGGTTTCATTCCTAGCATTAGTGAAAAGGTTTGAATTTTCTCATTTCGAACCTAGGTTAGTTCTAGAGGTCTCTAGGCAAGTGGTCAATGGTAATGATAGCTCATTCCAGGATAAATTGGGTCATCAAGTTTGGGTACGATTTTTTAGAAAACAAAGAATAGTTTGAAAAATATTAAACATGGTTTTTTCATAAAATCCTAAACTATGTTGTTTGTGATGATTTCCTCCAGAAAATGCATAGTTTGGGAGATATCAAAGCTTCTTTGAAGGGTAAATTTCAGGTTATGTTTATGGATTAGTCATGCCCAAACTAAGCAATTAGTTGGTAAATTGAACTAGACCAAGCTATTTTCATAGGATTTTTTGCTAAATTAATTCTATCTAACTAGATATCTAGCTGAGGATCTTAATCAATTAATCTTATGTTAGATTAACCAAGATTTGATGAGTGATTTTCGGGGAAATTGACCAAATTCGCCCTTTATCTTCCTTTTACAAATACTTGGGAAAAAGTTGATTAAAGGGGGAGAATTGGGTAGCTAAAGGAGAGAAAAAATTGTTGCTCTAATACAATGGGATGATCCCTAGAGGGGACCACTAAATTCACTCTATACTCTATCATATCTTCATGTAATAGACTTTAGGTTTCAATAAAATTTGATGCCAATTTTTTATTTTTTATTTTTTATTTTGATGAAGCTTGTGATTCAATTTTCCTAAGGACAATGAGATGGTCGATTTCAGCCCACCAACCCGGCATGTTTTCTTATTCTCTCTATTTATTCTATGATCTGGTATGTAGGTTTAATGCTATGAATTGATCTAATTTTGTGGTGTGTGGAATGTCTCTATTATTTTGAGATTTAGGCTTGAATGATCTAACTACTATAGAGACTTATTTTCTATTGGATTCACAGTAATATTCTTTTCATAAATGGATAAGGTGTGACTAGATCTCAAGCATACACAAATTCCTACTTGTGATGTATCTTATGGTTGGATATTTTAGTGTTTCATATTATATGAATGGTATCTTATTATTTCGATATATGGTTTTATTGTTTTGTATATTTTATAATGTATACAATATGAAAATGAGCTGAATTTTTACATTTTGATAAAATTATGATTTGGCTCCAGTGTTAATTTTTGCAAATAGGGTCAAATTCCACAATGGAAAGCTCAAATGACCGAGATGATTCTTGCATTAAATTCCTCTTTTCGAGAGTACCAAAATCGATGTAAATATCACCCAATTTGGTTAAGAGGAATTTAAGTTTTGAATTATTTTATTCATACATGCATTATGGAATGGGTCGTCCCTAACCATATGGGTAATTGCTTAGGTCGGCCTTAACCCCAAGCGAACCCTCATAAAATACTATAAATAGAAGCAACTTCAAGCTCATTTCATCACATTGATCAATCCATCTTATATTCTTCTCTTTTGTCTTGGTTCGCATAGGTTCAACAGAAGGAGTTTGCGCAAGGGTCTAAAATCACAAGCGTAAGGTTCACTTTGACTTAGGGTTTTCTAACCCTTAGACAGTAGCACAGAACTAGGCATTTTAGTCCCTAGACAATGGCACACAAGCTTATGGGAGTGTCCAAAGAGCCCTAGATGTTGGCACATAGGCTTAAGGGAGCTTCCAAGGGTTTAAAGGCAGATCTGAAGGTGTCGGTCCCTCGATGCTCACATAGAGTACTCATGAGAGCATCCAGGTCGTCTTGGATGCACGCATAGCAACTAGAAGAGAGTGTTTGTAGGTTTTTTTAGAATATATGGTGGGTTTGATCCCGAACACACACAGGGTGTCTTTCTGAGAGCATTCGAACAACTATAGACACTCTCACATAGTAGCATAGAGAGAGCGTCTAGAGAGTTTCAAAAGCAGCCAGATAGTATTGCTGACAGTGTCCAGGTTTTGATCTTGGGTTTATCAGTTGGCTTCAGTTGGCTTCAATGATATGGTATATATAGGTTTATCTATATTATTATATAGATCTGTAGACCTTATTTATTAGTATCTGATGCAAAGATTATATGTATTGGGCTCATTGTACTCTTTGTTGAAAATGTTTTATGATGATCTATTAAAGAAGAAGATTTGAAAGGGTTTCCCACTTCTGGGGTTTTTCCCTAGTCTTGGACCAATTTTTTGTCTCTTATGGTTGTGTTTTTGTCTTCTTTGTCACTACATATATTTTTCTTTCTTCAATTATATTTATGATTGGTGCTACTGCTAATAATTGAATACATTTTTAATGAAGAAGTAAATTGGGATAAATTAAATGATACAACATAGAACAATTAGAAAATTTAACATGGTATCAGAGCCGAGGTGAAGGATACGCCGAAAGGAAGACAAGCAGTGAATCCCTCATTTTCAGAAAGCGGATTTCCTAGTCAAGGTCAAGATTTTGTCCTATACCTTCAAGAAGCATGAAAAGTTGGGTGATGCATCAAACTTTGTTGCATGGAAAGTCAGATTGGAGATCATAACTGAACACAATGATGTGTTGGAATACATTCAAGGAAGGATTCCCGATCCTCCAGAAAATGCTTTCACTTCCCTCAAGAGCAGGTACAAGAAAGGTGATTCCAAAGAAAAGCAAATTATAGTTGATGGTTTACAAGATCATTTACTTGCCTATGTTGGGAATTTAAGAAAGTCTAAAGATATGTATGACATGATAGTCAGCATGTATCAACAACTTGAATGAGATAATCATCTTGAAAGATCAACTCAAGGAAACCAAGATGAACAAAGGATAAGTTTTTCAATCATACATTATGAGGATCTCTTGACTTAGAGATCAATTGCATAGAGTTGGAGAAAATGTGTCCGATAGGGAGCTAGTAGTTGTGACTCTTAGATATCTCCCTCCTATTTGGGAAATGTTCATTACTACAATAAAAAATAGCGATGTCATTCCTTCATTTAATGAAATTTTTGGCAAACTCATTCAAGAAGAATTGAGGATGGTAGCAAGAGGAAGGATTCAAAAGCATGAAGAGGGAGAGCTCACCGCATATATCACTTATGGCAAAAGGAGGTCCATCAAAGAAGCCTCTTTCTCAAAATACAAAAGGAATGAATTACATATCGTTATCTCATATTGAATGCTTCAATTGCCACAATATAGGTTAGTATGATTGTGATTTTCTTGAGAAGAGAAAGAGGCCACGTTACAACACTAGAGGCAACTATAATAAAAAAAGAAGAAAAGACAATCAAAGAAATAACCATGATAGAAGATATGAAAGAAGAAGAAGGGACTCCTCAAGCGACCATCAAAAAGATCATCCTCCTCAAAACAAGTCAAGGGCTCCCAGGTATGAAATTAATGTTGTAAATAAATTTGAATACATTCTTATTTCTACTCTTAGTAGTTCTTCTCCACCAGATTCGTGGGATAGTTGGTTGGTTAAAAGTGGGGCCACTCATAATTTCTTTAGATACACGGATGTCCTATCTAATCTGGTAGAGAGGGAGACTAAGTTGATCATTCTTGGAGACAACTCCACTCATCCTGTGAAAGACTTTGGGTCCATCAAATTTCAACTGAATTTTGGGGAATTAGTTATGCTACATGATGTTATGTATGTGTCAGGATTAATGAAGAATATGGTATCTATATCCACATTGGAAGTTAAAGGGATGAGAATTTCCTTCATCAAAGGAAAATTTTTTACTTAGTTTGTTGATTCACCTATGGGAGATGCATTCATATTAGGATCGATATTTGAAGGACTCTATAGAGTCACTGGAAGACATATTCTAGCATTGTTTCATAATACCAATCATCTAAGAGAGTTATGACACCGCAGGATGGCTCATCTACACCATGATGCACTTCCAAAGTTGAATAAATTGGTCTCAGGTATTCCCAATGTTCAAGCTCATCATGATGGAGTTTTTCCAGGTTGCGTTAGTGAAAAGAAAACAAGGGGACCATTTCCCTCTAATAAGAACAACACAAATGACATCCTCCATCTCATCCATTCCTATATATGTGGTCTGATACATATACATTATGTTGGTGGTCATCTCTACTACATCACCTTTATTGATGATTCATGGATATACTACCCTATGCACAAGGATGAATCCTTTGAAATATTCAAGGAATTAAAAGCCTTGATTGAAAATCAATCAAGAAATAGAATCACCATCTTCATGTCCGACAATGGAGGGAATACATGTCAAAATAATTCATAGCATTTTGTAAAAAAGAAGAAATCAAGAAGGAAATTATTGTGCCATATACTCCTGAACATAATGGCGTGGCTAAAAGGAAGAACAAGTCTATAGTAGAAGATTCCTATTCCATGCTTCATGATCAAAAGATTCCAAAGTTCCTTTGGGCCGAAGCTTCATCTATTGATGTATATGTTCAAATCTGGGTGCTTCATCAAGCATTATAAAAAAAGACCCCAAAAGAAATATTCAAAGGTATCAAGCCTGATATTAGCCATCTTCGTGTATTTGGATGCCCCGTATATTTTCATGTGCTGAAGGACAAAAGGAACAAATTGGAAGCTATAGGAAGAAAAGGTACGTTTGTGGGTTATTGCGAAAATTCTAAAGCATATAGAATATATATTCATGGTCATAGGAAGGCCAAAACTAGCAGAGACATAATATTCGATAAAGATGAAGCTCTTGGAAAAGAAAGAGATCTTCCTCCACTTCCTTCTCCCAAGGAAGATAATGATGACTAGATATTCTAGATGGTCCTTATGTATCTGCGTTTGATATTGATGATAATCCCATAGAGCCTATGGATCTGTTAGATCCTCCTCCAAGTGATCATCCTACTGGGAAGAGACCACTTTGGCTCCACGATACTTTATAGAATTCTAAAATAAATGTTCCCATTCATAGATCATTCAAAGAAAGAAGGGAACCTTGCAAGTATCAGGGATATGTTGCAACCATGAGCACTATGATTCAAGCTGAACCATCCTCATTCGAAGAAGCTGTAAAAGAACAAGTTTGGAAGTATGTTATGGATGAGGAATATGAATCGATTGTGAAAATTGATGTAAGGGATGTTGTACCTAGATCGAATGGGAAGTCTATTGTGACTTCAAAGTGGTTATTCAAGATCAAACATGGAATTGATGGCATCATTGAAAACTAAAAATAAATGTTTGTAGCTCGAGGATTCTCTCAGAAAGAGGAAGAAGATTATGATGATATAATTTCTCCCATGGCTCAATATACAACCATCCGTTCTATATTTTCCCTTACTGTGAGTCGGGGATGGACTCTTCATCAGATTGATGTAAAGACTGCATTCCTTCATGGCGTGTTACAAGAAGAAGTATATGTTGAACAACCACGGGGATTTGAATTGGAATATCAAAGAACACGTGTTTGCAAGTTGAAGAAGGAATTGTATGGGTTGAAGCAAGCTCCTTGAGCTTGGTATGAACACACTGACAGTTACTTAGTGAAGTTGGGATTCACAAGAAGCAATGTTGATCCCAAACTCTATTTCAAGGTAGTCCAAGGTATGTCATTGATTTTGGTTTTATATGTTAATGATCTATTCTTGACAGGTACTGAGCCTCTGATGATCGAGTGTAAGAGGAATTTATCCTGTGAATTTGAGATGAAATACCTTGGACTTATGGACTACTTTTTAGGCCTTGAGGTGTGGCAAAAGTCTAGTGAGATTTTCCTTTCACAAGGAAAATATGTTGTGAAGCTAATGGAAATATTTGGAATTTCTTAATGAAAATCCATGGTTACACCAATGGAAATGGACTTAAAGAATTTATGTGGATAAGTTGCAGGATCGGACTTGGAAAATCCATCCAAGTATAGACAACTAATTAGGGCTATGATGTTCCTTGTGAACACCCATCCATACATATTCTATGTAGTAAACACATTGAGTAAATTCATGATTGAGTGCCTCCATGCACAATGGATAGTTTCCAAACACATATTGAGATATTTTCATGGTTCGATCACACTTAACTTGAGATATTCTATTAGATATATGTTCAACTTCATGGATACATTTATGTTGACTGGACCAAAAATGTTATCGACAGAAAGATTACATATGGATGCTTTTTTAGCCTTGGATCTTCCATGATATCCTGGATGAGAAAGAAACAAAAGTTTGTAGCATTGATCACCGCTGAAGCAGAGTACATTGCTAATAGCATGGCTATATGCGAAGTAGTTTGGTTGTGAAAGCTCTTTGGAAAGCTACTTAAGCAGGTCCTAAACACTACAGTGATATAATGTGATAACAAGAGTGGGATCCATTTGGCAAAAAATATCATGTTCCATGAAAAGTCCAATCATATTGAGATTCGATATCCCTTCATTTGAGACATGGTGCAGAGAGGACCTGTCAAGCTCCATCACATATCGATAGATGAATAGATTGCAGATATTCTCACTAAGGCATTACCAAAAGGAAAGTTCTTGGTCTTAATAGATAAGATTTGACCTATGGATGTGGCCCCTCTAGATAAGGGGCGGCACTAAACAAGGATATTGAGCCAACTCTCCCTACCCTGTTTGAGCTAATAGGGTGAGGAATCGAGATAGAGGGCTCTTGAGGTTTAGGGATATTTGGACAATAGGGTACTCCCCTATCTGTTACCCATAAGGTTGAAGAATTTTTCTCCCCCATATTTATAGGTTCGAAGAATGTTGCTCCAATGTCTGTTCTTTGCAAAGTATACCCCCATTTGGCATCATGCACAAGCAAGGCTTGTTGGGAATATTGATCCTTGTTTGGCCAATGAGTTGAGAGTGTACTTAGGGTTTACAACCCAAGGCGATTATGATGCAGGTGTTATACCACATGACTACTAAGAGCCATTGATGGGAAGATCAGTATGAAATAGGATTGGCTTGAGAGTTACTCCCCTTTTCTGATTCTGGGTTGAGGATGAGCTCCCCATTGAGATTACAAGGTCAAAGATGTGCTCCCCTGTATGATGGGTTATCCTATTGCTCGATATGGGAGGAAGCTATTGCTCCTTGATTCTTCTTATTTTATATCCAAGAAAGTTTCATAAGATAGAGTTGAGCAGAGACAATCAAAGAATTATAGGATGATGGGAAGACAAAATGACAAATATTGGCGGATGGAATTCTTCCTAGTTGAGAGGGAGTGTTAAATTTTACAAATAGGGTCAAATTTCAAAATGGATATCTCAGATGACCGAGATAATTCTTTCATTAAATTCCTCCTTTTGAGAGTACCAAAATCGATCTAAAGATCGCCCAATTTGGTCAAGTGGAAGTTAATTTTTGAATTATTTTATTCATACATGCATTATGGAATGGGTCGGCCCTAACCACATGGCTAACTACTTAGGTCGACCTTAACCCAAAGTGAACCCTCAGAAAATGCCATAAATAGAAGTGACCTCAAGCTCATTTCATTACATTCATCAATCCATCTTTTATTCTTCTCTTTTGTCTTGGTTCACACAGGTTCGATGGAAGGAGTTCACACAAGGGTTTGAAATCACAGGGGTAAGGTTCGCTTTGACTTAGGGTTTTCTGGTCCCCAAATGTTGGCACAAAACTGGGCATTTTAGTCCCTAGGCACTGACACAAAAGCTTATGGGAGTTTTCAGATAGCCCTAGATGTTGGAACATAGGCTTAAGGGAGCATCCAAGGGTTTAGAGGTAGATCTAAAGGTGTCGATCCCTAGGCACTCACACAGAGTAGTCCTGAGAGTGTCTAGGCCATCCCAGATGCATGCATAGCAAATGGAAGAGATTGTATGAAGTTTTTTTTAACAGATTTGGTGGGTTTGATCTAGGATGCATGCATAGGGTCTTCCTAAGATCATCTGAGCAACTAAGACACCCTCACACAGTGGCAGAGAGGGCGTCCAAATAGTTTCGTATGCACGCAGACAATTTTGCTGAGAGAGTCCAGGATTTTGATCTTGGGTTTATCAGTTGGCTTTAGTTGGCTTCAGTGATCTTGTAGATCTGGGTTTATCTCTATTTTTATATAGATATGTAGATCTATAGATTTGTATATCTGATCTACTAAAAACGTTTTATGACAATCTATTAAAGAAGCATATTTGAAAGGGTTTCCCCCTTGTGCGGTTTTTCCTTGGCCTTGGACCAACTTGTTGTCTTTTATGGTTGTGTTGTTGTCTTCTTTGTCACTACATATATTTTTCTTTCTTCAGTTACATTTATGATTGTTGCTACTACTAATAATTGAATACAATGTTAATGAAGAAGTAAATTGGACTAAAGTAACTAATACAACATAGAACAATAAAACAAATTAACATCTAGAGCATGCCAACCTTTGGAAATAATCTTATATTTTAATATTCAACGAGAACTTCATAAACTAAGATCCTTGTGCATGAAATCATGTATTCATACCACGTTTGGCATTAGGTTCAGCCCTGAATTCAAAAAATTGCACCCCTTATTTACTTGTGCATTTTGTTCTATTCAATTTATAAATGACACCCACATTGACTAATAAGATCTAATTTGGCTTGTAGAAGTGTTCAAGTTCATTTCTAGAAAGAATGAATTTATGGACAAGTTCAGATATCATCATGTACTTGTTCACCTCAGTAGCTTATTTCGTTCAATACCACACACATATATGATCTACAGATTGTGTTAGGTCCCTATAATACTAGTGTATTCCCTTATTATTATTGTCATTGTAGCCCCTTATTGTTATTTTTGTGCCCATGTTGTCCCTGTATTGTTATTTTTGTGCCCCATAGGAGCCCACTATTGTAATTGTTGTGCCCTCACATTACTATTGTTATGTTGGCTCTCATTATATTGTGACCCCTTAGACTCCTATATATAGAAAGGAGGTCTTGTCATTTGTATCATCCAAGAATTTTTCATTTGTGTAATGTAAAGGTGGTTTCCCACTCCAAAAGGCTAATTTTGAAGTCATTGATCTATCTCTTTCTTATATTTTGTGATCTGGTTGCATAACAATTAGTCTCAGAGCTTTGGATTCTAGGGTTTCGCTGCTTCAAACTGGTCATCTTGCAATTTTATCTATAAAATTTTTTATACGAAGCTTAAAACACTAAAATTAAAACCCATTTGAGCTAAAATCGTAATGAACCTCATGACCGAATTTCAGATCTTGTCTTGCTATATTTGCGGATATATGAACTAAGCAAATTAGGATTTTTGCAGGCTCCCAAATTCGATCTCAAATAGGTCACCTTGGGAAAATAGTCATAACTTTCTCTGAGCATCGGATTCAAATTTCGTAAAAAGTTACAAAAATAAGATGGACTATAGTTTACTGGTATTGTTTGCAAGGCTAAAGGTCAAAATAAGGTCGAAATAGTGACATGTGACAAATCGTACAATTTCTTTCTACTGAACTAGTATATAATCCAGCCATCGCGGGAGATTGGGCATAACACTTTCATGGAGAATCCAATCGTGATCAAACTAGTGGTGTTGGAAAGATTACTCATAGTGTTATCACAAGCAAAAATTTCAGAACTTGGAGATCCGAAATTACAAAGTTACAATCGTTTCAAGATCGAGCTCATACAAAGCGGAAAAACAAAGGTGTGTAGTTTTTTTTTTATATAATTTGCATAAGTTTTGTTTGAGAAAGTAGTTTGAAGTGATTCAAGGAGCATTGTGAAGCATAATTATCATTCATTGATGACCCAATGAAATAAAATGGAAATTCCTAGTAAGCAACCCAAAATCTCTACTATGACACATGAAGAAGAGGAAGAATTGCAACATGATATATCAAAATTACGAGACCAAGTGCAACAAATTTTGTTCTCACAAAAAGTAACTGAAGCTAATATGGATGGTTTAAAGAATGGAATGGAAGCTAAGATGTATGGTATAGAAGAAAAACTTAAAGGCAACATGGAAGATTTGAAGATAGATTTGACAAAGTTGCTACAATAAATGCTTACTAATGGTGAAAGGGTAGTAAAGGAAACTCATGATGAGAAAAAAAGAAATGTTAATCATGATTTCATAAACTCTAACGTTGAATTGAAGACCCACCATGTTCCAAAGATTTATATGAGGAATTTTTATGGCAAGGATCTTGTAACATGGATACTACATATGGAGCAATATTTCAATCTCCATAATGTGAAAAACACACAAAAGGTACGCATTGAAACTTTGTATTTGGAACCCAATCAGTTTGTATGGTATTGATGGCTTTTCTCTCATAAAAAAATTGTCACTTGGTCAATTTTTATGGAAGAAATGATAGCACATTATGAGGATACAAGAAGCAACACCTTTTGTAGCCAATTGATAAATCTCAAACAAAAGGGTGTAATGGTGGAGCATAATGAGGCTTCCAAAAATTGAATATAAGGGTAAAATATATTCCAGAGGTGCATAGGATTGATGTGTTCATAGGGAATTTAAAGGATAACATCCAACATGTGGTTCGCCTTTGGGAACCTAATTCATTAGAGAAGGCATTTAGGTTCGCAAGAAAAATTGAAAGCAAAATTATGGCAACAAGGAAGCCTACCACTCACATCTATAAGGATGGAAATTTTGTTGCCCATAGCCTTCCACAACCTACAAGGTTGACACCAAAACAATTGGAAGAAAACATAGAAAAATGGCTTTGTACGGTTGAGATAGAAATTACACTAAAGATCATAAGTGTGTTGAGAAGAAATTATTTTACATAGATTGTGAAGAGGAGGAAGAAAAGGAACAAGAAACATCAAAAGAAGAGGATATACAACAGGAACAAACCCTATAGAAAGAAGAAATGAATCTAACCATATCTTGTAATGCATTGGACAAAATTACCACTCCTCAAACTCTCAAGATAGAAGGCCATATCAAGAAGAAAAAGGTAACAGTGTTGATTGATTTAGGTAGTACCCATAATTTTCTTCATTGTAATATAGCAAAGGAATTGAATTGCTTCCTATATCCAGCAGCAGAGTGTCAAGTGATGGTTGCAAATGGAGGAAACATAAATTTCTCTAGTAAGTGCCATAATATCAAGCTATCCACAGGAGAATATGTATTGAATAGACCAATGCTTTTCATTCCAATGGGTGGTGTTGATGTTGTACTAAGACTCCAATGGATACAATCTTTGGGTACGATAGCTTTTAATTTTCAAGAACTTTTCTTGATTTTTTTTAGAAGAAATGAATTCTAATTAAGGGGTATCATAGGGAAACCAAGAAAGATAATTATCTCTAACAATAGGACAAAGCTTCTAAAGAAATAACAATGAGGCGTAATTGCACGATTATGTTCGCTTGAGGTTCCCCCATTGAAATCATGTATTTCTCCAGATATCCAAAAGGTCTTGGACAATCATTCCAAGGTATTTAAGACTCCCAAAGGCCTCCCACCTATTCATGATCATGAGCATCCTATTCATTTGATTCCAAGAAGTGTTCCTCCAAACATCAGGCCTTACAGATATCCCTATGCACAAAAGAGTGAAATTGAACGTATGGTTGCAGAAATGCTAGAGGTTGGTATAATTCAACCTAGTCAAAGTTCTTTCTCTGCTCCAGTAGTATTGGTGCACAAGAAGGATGGATCATGGCACATGTGTCTGGATTATAGTGATCTAAAGAACCTCACTATTAAAGATAAATTTCCCATTCTTCTCATTGATGAATTATTGGATGAATTACATGGAGCAATTTACTTCACCAAGTTGGATCTTTGTTCAAGATATCATCAAATCAAAATGAAGAATGAAGACATTTTGAAAGCAGCATTTAGAACTCATGAGGGTCATTATGAATTTTTGGTCATGCCCTTTGGCCTTACCAATGCACTTTCTACATTTCAAGGTTTGAAGAATTCCATTTTCAAACCCTTCCTTAGAAAACTTGTGTTAGTGTTTTTTGATGATATACTAATCTACAACAAGTCTTGGAAGGATCATGTTCAACATATTCACACTGTGCTCAAACTATCGGATGAGAAACAATTATATGCAAAAACCTCTAAATGTTTCTTTGGATTACAAGAGGTGGAATATTTGGGTCATATTGTATCTCATGAAGGTGTTAAGGTAGACCCTAACAAAATTAAAGCCATTAAGGAATGGAAAATCCCCACATCCATAAATGATCTGGATTAAACAGGAACGCAACAAATTACAGAGATAACCATAAACAGAGATGCAGTAGAAATAATACTTCATTCCATTAATGTAAAATACTGAAATATGCTTACAAACAAAAATGGAAATAAACTAGCTCATGTGATGGTAGCTTATCTCTGAGGAGAGATGTGGCGGCTACATGCCTCTGAACTATCTTACAGTGAGGCTCGGAGGCCTATTTATTGTTGAGAAACAATGGAAAACCCTAAAAATCCAAAAACCTAACCGTAGGAGATGAAGCGCCAAACTATGGGCCCTGTTTTGGGTAAATTGGTACATCAACTTCCTGGGGTCGTAACTTTTGCATGCGATCTCCATTTGACGTGCACAATACCTCGTTAGAAATATCTATCCCAAAAAAATGTCATTTAGGGCCTCAAAATGGCTCCAAAAGTTCAAGACCCAAAAAGATGCTAAAAATAGTAAATTGTGCTACAATTAAGGAAACTAAAAAACTGAAAGAGACAGTTGTGGGGGTCCAAGTGGGATAGGCGAGTGGCCACCAACATCCACCCAGATCATTCCTCCCCATTTAGGAATAAATGGTCCCCATTGCATTGAGTTCCTTAATGAGATGAGGAACCTTTTGTTTAACTTGATCTCTCGTGAGTTGCTCTACAACCTTTGATGTGTCCACTAATGGTGGGAAGCATGGTCGAGGGAAGTCCACATTGAACACTCAATGCAAGCGAAGGAATGTGGGAATGTTGTGCTCCAAAGCATTGTTTCCCCCAACCTTGGTAATGGTGTAAGGACCATATTGGAGTGGTCTAAGCTTCCGATGGGCTCTTGTAAGGCATTCCTTCTGCAGATGCAACTAGACTTTGTCGTCCACCTGAAACTTGTGTGGCACCTGATGTTGATCATGTCGCTGCTTGTACTTTGCATTTTCCACAATGGAGTGGTGATAGATCGGACCGTTGGGTATAGGTGCTTCAGAAGTCAGATCGGATGAATGCTTGACCTAACAGTGCAACGGTACCTTTGTGGGTGAGGAGAAGATGTTCCTGTATTCTTTCATGACCGTATCCATCTGTTGTTGTTGCTGCGTGGAGGAACCCTTCGCGAGGGTCATGGATGTAGTGACAATCTTCCCCTTACTTTGGGAGTGAACCAAACATAAACTAAATTTCCTAATCGAGGATATGATCTTACTGCCTTTCTTAGCAGAGATCAAAGAAGTTGCGGTAGGTTGGGCTACCTCCGATATCCTGTATAATGTATTACACGAAGAAATAATAACAACATGAGGCCCTAACTCATACATAGCATGTCACTTCCAGAAGTATGGTTGACCTAATAATACATCACAATCATCAAGCGGTGCAACATCACATAATACCTCATCTATGAAGGGCTTGATGTTGTAGGGAAGGTGGCACTACTAGCAGACTCAGAGATCTCATCCTTGGTGAAGCCACTCGATGTTGTACAGCTGTGGGTGTGGTATGGTTGGTAGTCCTAGCTGCTTCATGACCTCTGTTGAAATGAGGTTCTTTTGGCTCCCACTATCAACAATGAATTGCAGTGGAGAACTTTTCACCCACATTTGTCAGTGGAAAAGACGCTCCCCCTCCTTTGGATCTTCGGGCTCATTCTTCTAGACCTTGGCGATGGAAACACTGGCACTGGGCCCCGCATCAATGATTTGCTTCCCTTTGTCATTACCCTTGTCGGGTTCTGACTCAGGGTTGGAACATGCATCTGATTCTAAAGCCTTCAACTCGACCACCAACGACTGCTTGGTCCGACACTCACTTGTGTTATGAGTGGATCTCTTGTGGAACTCACACCACTTTCCTATGTCCTTCTTTTACTTCGTGGTGCTGTTCTTTTCTTGCGGATTTGACGGTTTGTCTTGGGTCACCCCACCTTCGCTTTGTCATTTGTTCTTCAAATTCGCAGATCCAAAGTCTTGCTTCTTTTGTTTAAACTTCTACTTGATCTTGACAGCATATCATTATGTCGTGCCGAGTGAGGAGATGTTCAGGAAATCCATCTCGTCCTAGATGTACCTGTGTAGGTACTTGCAGTACTTGAGTAGCAAATGCAACTCAGAATCCTTAATACCCAAATTTGTGTGAAGGGTATGAAAAATATTGGTGAACTCTAGCACATCTTGGTCCCTTCCCTGCCACAGCGTGGTCCACTTTATGTATTTATCCTCATAGGTTTTGACAGGGTAGTATTTCTCCTTACTGGAATCCCAGAACGAATTCCAAGTGGGTGCAACTGAAAAGAGTGAGTTCGTAATTTCATCCTTCTACTTGCAGTAGGTTTCCCACCAATCCTTAACGTGGGGGGATGCTTTGAGAAGAGCAGAAGTAATATTTTCCTGGCTGGAAAAATCATGAACACCAAAATAACCTTCTAGCATATTTAACCATTTATCTACGGCATCTGCATTTATCTGACCCTCGAATATGGGGATTTCAAAGTTAACTTGTACCTTAAAGGGTGTGGCGTTTCTGGAGTAGCTATTTGAAGTAGATGCGTCGCCCCTGGGTAGCTGCTCAAGGATTTGGGCAAAGTTTTCCATCATCGCGTTCAGTTATCACTCGAGGGCTTCTTTGAGCAAGATTTTGATAGGATCTCCTACCCCCTCATCTTTCTTTTCATCCGCCATGGGAAGACATTGGGATTTTTTAGGCTTGTCTTGCAAGGGTTCGACCAGTTGAAGCCCTAATTCCTTATATCTCGACCTCGTTGGCGACATGCAAAGAAAAATAGAAAAAGAGTAGACCACTCTAATACCGCTGATCCGGATTTAAACAGGAACACAAAAAATTATAGATATAACCATAAATACAAAGATGCAGCAGAAATAATACTTCATTTCATTAATGTAAAATACTGAAATATGCTTACAAACATAAATGGAAATAAACTAGCTTGGGCGATGGCAGCTTGTCTCGAAGGCCTATTTATTGTTGAGAAATAATGGAAAACCCTAAACATCCAAAAACCTAACCCTAGGAGATGAAGCGCCAAACTATGGGCCTAGTTTTGGGTAAATTGGTACATCAACTTCTCGAGGTCATAACTTTGGCATATGATCTCCGTTTGATGTGCAAAATACCTCGTTATAAAGATCTATCCGAGGAATAGAACTTTGTGATGCAAAACATCAGTCCATGGACCCATGTTGCTCCCACTTTTCCCCAAAAAACGTTATTTAGGGCCTCAAAGCGACTCCGGAAGTTCAGGACCCAAAAAACTGCTAAAAATAGTAAATTGTGCTACAATTAAGGAAACTGAAAAAACTAAAAGAGACAGTTGTGGGGGGTCCAAGTGGGATAGGCGAGTGGCCACCAACATCCACTTGGATCATTAAAGCATCTCCGAGTATTTCGCAAGTTGAAAGGGTATTATTTCAGATTTGTTAAGAATTATGGGAGAATAGCAGCACATCTAACAACTTTACTAAAGAAAGATGCATTTTCCTGGACTCCAAAAGCAGCGAAGGCCTTTGAACATCTTAAAGAGGTAACGTGTCAAGCACTGGTCTTAGCTATGCCGGACTTCACAAAAACCTTTATTGTGGAATGTGATGCCTTAGGAAATGGAATTGATGTTGTTTTAATGCAAGAAGAAAGACCCATTGCTTTCGAAAGTCGTCCAATCAAAGGAAAGTATTTACACAAAACTATTTATGAGAAGGAAATGTTGGTAATACTACATGCATTTAAGAAATGGTGACCTTACCTAATGGGAAGACACTTCAAGATAAAAATGGATCATGATAGTCTTAAATACTTTTTAGAACAAATATCATCTTCAGAAGAGCAACAAAAATGGGTCACAAAGATGTTGGCTTATGACTTTGAAATCATCTACAAAAAAGGGAAGCAAAATGTTGTTGTAGATGCACTCTCAAGAAAGGATGAGGATGTGGAAGCATTGCTTTGTGCCATTTCTATTATCCAACCAGATTGGATAAATGGAGTAAGGGATGAATGGAAGAATGACGAAGAAGTGTGGTTACTCATTCAAAAGTTGCAGCAAGATCTCAGTACATCTGATACATTTAGTTGCAAAAATGATTCATTATGGTACAAATATCGCTTATACCTATGTAAGAATTCCCAACTCAAACAAAATATTCTTTTGGAATTGCACAACTCTCCCTTAGGAAGGCACTCAATATTTTTAAAACCTTACCACAAGGTTAAGAAGGATTTTTTTGGGATGGCCATAAATTTTATATTCAAAAGTTTGTGGCAAAATGTTTGGTTTGACAACAAAATAAAGTTGAGACAATTAAGACCCTGGGTCTGTTACAACATTTATCCATTCTAGGTCAATGTCGGGAGGAGGTTTCGATGGATTTTATCACAGGTTTACCCAAGTCTGAAGGAAAGAGTGTCATCATGGTGGTAGTTGATAGACTTACCAAGTATGCACACTTTTGTGCATTATCTCATCCATTTAAAGCTAGTACAATTGCTACTTCATTTTTGGAAACAATTCAAAAGCTACATGGAAACCCAAAGATTATTCTAAGTGACAGATAAATTTTTGGACATAATCATCTTCTTGTCTGGGTACTCAGTTAGCTCATAGCTCATCTTATCATCCTCAATATGACGGGTAAACTGAGATAGTGAACAAATGTTTGGAAGGATATCTTTGTTGCTTTGTATCTGATAAACAGACACAATGGGTCAAATGGTTGCCTCTGGCTAAATGGTGGTATAACACTTTCTTCCATGCTACAGCAAAAATGACCCCATTTATGGCACTTTATCGATATCATCCACCGTCCATCACATCATATTTAAGAGAAAATTATAAGGTTCAAGCAGCGAAAGTTCATCCAAGAATTCTTCATTTGTGTAATGTAAAGGAGGTTTCCCTCTCGAAGAGGCTACTTTTGAATTCGTTGATCTATCTCTTTCTTCTATTTTGTGATCTGGTTGCATAACAAACTGCCGATAACAAATAATAGAATATTTTTTCTCAAAATTATATAGTTTTCAATAATATTGAATTTGATTTTTTGGATATGTTTGTTTGTGCTTTCCGTTTATATAATGAAGTTAGAGTTGACTATGAGTAGATCACACAATTTGCAACAATCATTTAATCTTAAACAAACATAGGTTTTATTTCTTCTTCAGAGCATTTTTACCCTAGCAATAAGAGAACTTTGTAGAAGAACTTAGGACAATTTTGTTGTTAGATTTGGTTTCCTATTTTGTTTCCACGATGATTATTAGCTTGAATATTTTTATTTCATAGGTTTGCATGAGACACATGGTCCTTTTTTCCCTGGACAGCTGAGTAGGCTTTGTACAGAAGTTTCTCAGCCTAGAACAAGAGTCAAGAGTAGGATCTCTACTCTTTTCTTGCCTTGAAAATTTGAATATCATTAGGGTTTGATTTTAATTTTCATTAGATTATAGGATTGGTGTTTACAGGAACTTGAGATTGTTAATAGATGGTTTTTGGGTTAGGATAGAGTTTGGTTTTACAGGTCTCTGAAGACTTCCTATGGCACATATTATGTTGTGTCTCCAATTCTACAGACCTTGGATTAACGTAATGATATTAGGTCATTAGTTAAACATATACTGCAACCAACACATTATATAATTAGTGCATAAATTCATTAAATTTTTGGACACATTTCTTGTAGAAGCTCACTAAATCATGAAAGCTTCTCACATCAAAGGTACACTTAGGTATTGTACAATTCAAAATTTCCTTTACCTTTTTTGGATCCATATTCAATCCTTCCTTGGAAATTAAAAATCCCAAGTACTCTAACTCCTTCATCAGAAACATAAACTTTTTCAAAATTATCGACATTTCTCTTATCTCAATCGTTGTAACTTTTTTCTTGCATGCTCTAAGTGTTCCTCCTTGGTCTTACATAAGATCAAAATTCCATCCAAGTAACAACAATAAATTTTCCAATATTTGTTTCAAGAATTCATTCATAAGTCTCATGAATGTGCTAGGAGCATTCATTAACCAAAATGGTATGATTAGTGATTAAAATAATCTATCCATTTTCTTAAACATTATCTTCCATTTGTCGCCTTCCTTTATCTAAATCTAATGATATCCACTCTTTCAATCAATATCTGAAAATAATTTGGATCCACTCAAACAATCCATGAGCTCATCCATCCTTGGTATGGTAAATATATACTTGATAGTGATATGATTGATAGCTCATGAATCTGTACACATTCGCCATTCACATCCTTTCTTGGGTTCCAACACTGTTGGTGCGAGACATAGACTTAAATTATCTATGATCATTCCTCTGTCAAGGAGCTCTTTCACCTTCCTATTCAATTCACTTTTTGTTGGAGTCAAACATTAAGGAGATTTGTTAGGTGGACTTGACCTCGATATTAAGTCAATTTGATGTGATATAATACTCATAGGAAGAAAACCTACTAGCTAATAATTTGCAACAATCTATTCAAATGCTTTCAATAAAGGTTGAATCTTCAACGGTATAGATTTCACTTTCCCATCTTCTTGGATTTGTTTAGGCATTGTGACCAAATATAAATTAACCTTCTTGTGTTCCTTCAAAAATTCCTTAGCTAAAGACATAATAACTTAACTACTCCTACTGCTCACATCTTGGTTGTTACTACTTCTAGTTGTTGGCATTGCATTTTCCAGCATTGGTTCCAACTTATATGATTTTCTAGCCTTTATGACTTCATAAATATTTTTCTACCATTGTGGAAAATATTCCAATAAAATAATTGTGGTATTTCAAGTTGGACATGGAATGTATCGATCCTTACTACATCACATAACACCTATTTATTGAACCTTCCAATCTGAAAATTTAACAAGCACTAATACGTGTTGTCCATTTTGTAACTATGAAACCAAGTATGGATTTGGATGGAGAATACGTTTTAACTTTAGTTTCCCTGTGACTTCTATAGATACAATTTTTTTTTTTACTTCCATTGTCTATGACGAGATTACAACATTTTCCCAAAATTTCACATTTATTCTTAAAAACTTTCCTTATTTGTTTAAGTTCTTTTGTTGTATCTTTTTTCAATTTTAAGCAACACCCTATGGAACATAAATTCTCACCTTCCTCTTACATAAGGGCCAAGACCTTTTCTAGACGATATTTCATCAACTGATAATGGAGATACCAAGCTTTGCAATCTGAACTAGGGTTTTGTCACTGGTCACCATGGTGGGATGCAATGGATGGAGTTCTACTCTCTCCTACAGTCAAGTAGTTGTGGACAGGAGCAAGGGAGCTAGATCACATCACTTCAAGAAACCAACGGAGGTGGCAATAGAGGCTATTAACACATAAAAAACAGAAAATATCAGACCTCATGGACAAGAAGAGAATCATGAGGAAGCTAGTAGGGAGAAGAGGACAGGGGATAGCAGTCAGAAATTTGCTCCTATGAGTACGACAGGGGTCTATAAACCCAAGTCGACCATTATTCCTCGGGTCATTTTAAGTGACCCAGCGCTATAGGTGCATAGAGATCACATGGCGGAATACGTGGTTATATGCAAATTTATGGGGATTTGGCCGACGGAGAAGGCTTTGAACGCATGGATAAGGAACCACTGGAAACCAAAGGGGGAAATAAACCTTCACCATGGATCCAAGGGATTTTTTACAGTGGTATTCACAAGCCTAGAGGATAAAGATAGAGTGTTCAAGGGAGGACCCTATCTTTACGCTACCGCAGGCCTTTACATGCGACCATGGGTGATTAATTTTGTCCTAGAACGAGAAACGTTCACATCGGTACTGGTATGGATAATACTTTACTCCCTTCTTTTAGATTATTGGCTGCGGAGTCTCTAAAGGCTATCGGGAACAAGCTAGGGCATTTTATAAAGATCTCAGATGTGACTCTAAGAGGCAAATACACTTCCTTCACCCGAATATGTGTGGAAATGGACTTTTCTGGGGCACTTCCAGACACAATCATTTTGGAAGTGTATGATGAAGAATGGGTGCAAGCGGTGGACTATGAACATGTCCCATTTAGGTGTCATAAGTTCCATGAACATGGACACCTATACAGAGACTGCCCATTAAAAAAACTGGAGAGCAACACGAAAAACACCGTAGGCAAAGATCCCAAAAGTTTTACTTAGGTTGGGGGTAAAGGGAAAGGAGGAAAGTGGTACCAAAAGAAAATTAATGAGGATGGACAACTGAGCCACAATAGTTTCAATATCTTAGAAGAAGAATTTGGAAACAACGGGACAAACCAGGAATCGGAGAATAATTCCACAGAGAAGGAAAGGGATGCTAGCATGGAGGATATACCGAAGAACAACCAACAAAAGGATCAGCTGCCGAGCATTATGGAGCTCAGTAGGGACCATGAGATGACCCCAAGTGAGGCTGGAATAGAGGACCATGAACTACAGGAGATCTAGAGAGGGAGAATTTAGATATAGAAAATTTTCTGGAGCAGGGAATCACCAAAGGGGTTGACTCCCTGCCAAAAGAGGAGTTTGACAGGGTTCAACAGCTCTTCCTCTGGAGATTCCAATCAAATGGTTATATATTCAAAAGAAACCATGATATCCAGGAGAATAGAGGGGTGAAAATGATGGTGGATACACTGATGCATTCTTCCAAGAACCCGGGTAGGAAAAGAGGAAGAAAAATACAGAATGAGTTGTTGACCAAATGTGGGAAACTCATGATTAACTCAGGTAAGATGAGAGATATTACCATTTACTCCTTTACAAACCTTTCTTAATGAAGCTTACAACCTGGAACATTAGGGGTCTAGGAAGTAAAAGGAAACAAAGAAATCTTCGTAGTAGAATAAAAGAAGAAAAACCAGACATGGTTTTTATTCAGGAAACAAAGTGTTCAATGGACAAGATCAGAGAGATACGTAGAAAATGGTTAATCAAGTATGAGTATCTAGAGTTTAAAGCAGACAACTCGACTGGGGGGGTTCTTATGCTTTGGGATCCCCAGAAACTTGGAATCATGAATGTTGAAGCATCCAGGAACTATCTATCATTGGTGATTCAACCTTTGGGGGATAAGGAGATCTACATGATCACAAACATCTATGGTCCTCAAAAACTAGAAGACAAACTCAAGCTTCTCACCTCCCTTGAGGAGCTGAGAGAGAGATAACCTGATATGTCCTGGATTCTAGCAGGGGATTTCAATATGATCAGATCTCTTACAGAGAAAAAAGGCGGTACCAAAAATCTAGGCAGAGACTCCATTGCCTTCCAGAACTTCATAAATAACATGGGGCTAGTGGACACTGAAGCAATAAATGGCACTTTTAAGAGGAACAATAAGAGGGGAGGAGCTTCTCAGGTCACCTCTAAACTGGATAGATTCATAATTTCAGGGGACCTCCTTCTCACAGGCCTTGACATGTCAACTTTAATCCTTCCCTTTGGAGGCTCGGACCACTAGCCTGTGCAGCTTCAAGCCACTTTTATGGGTACACCGAGGAACAAACCTTTTAGGTTTGAAAAAGTCTGGCTCTCTCACCCTTACTTCACCAGAAATATTAGCAAATGGTGGATGGAATATATGCACGTTCAAGGCACTAAAATGTTTATGCTTAAACAGAGACTTAAACACATCAAATCTGGGCTTAAGGATTGGAACAAAAAAGAGTTTGGTAGTATTTTTAAAGCCAAAAGAGAAGTTGAGTAGAAACTCCAAGAGATTAATCAGATCATCATCACAAATGGTTTTACTGAGGAAAGGAAAACTCAAGCCGACTCTCTTCAGAATGAATGGGAAGATCGGTGCATGCAAGAGGAGATTTTTTGGAGATAGAAATCGAGAGTGTAGTGCATTAAAGAAGGGGAAAGAAACACGAAGCTTTTTCATAAATCAACCTTGGATCACATGTCACATAAAAAAATTTCAAAACTTAAATATTCTTAAGGGAAAGAGCTTGTCTCTCACAAAGAAATGGAATTTGTCCTAGTTCAACACTTCCTTAGCATATCAAAGGAGCCTCTCGTTGATACATCTCGGTTCATTAACAATTTCCAAAAGTACATTCCTATGCTTGTAACCAAGGAAGACAACCACAATCTTAATAGGCCAGTGTTTGAAGAGGAGGTTAGTGAAGTTATCAATGAGATGCAAAATGGGAAAGCTCCTGGCCCAGATGGGTTCAATGTGGACTTCTTCAAAGCTTGCTGGAAAACAGCCAAACAAGATATCCTTGATGTTGTGGAAGACTCAAGAAGATCTAAAATGGTTTTGAAGGATCTTAATGCCTCTTTCATAGCTTTGATTCCAATGCAGGAAAAGGTTATGACACCAGAAAGATTCAGACCCATAGCTTTATGTAATGTGGTGTACAAAATTATTTCCAAAGTGATCGCTAACAGACTCAAGCCCCTTCTTCCAGCGCTTGTCTCAAAGGAGAAAACTGGTTATGTGGAAGGAAGACAGATTCTCAATAACATCATACAAGCTCACGAGGTGGTACACTCTCTTAAGAGCAATAAGCAAGCTGGTATAGTCATACAGCTTGACCTAGTGAAAGCTTATGATAAGATAAGTTGGTCTTACATCAAGGCAGTGCTAAAAGCTTATGGCTTCGACCACAACTGGATAAGATGGGTTATGGCCCCTATATTCATGGCTAGTTTTTCCATCCTGCTTAACAGCTCTCCCTCTAGAACCTTTATGCCTTCTAGGGGTCTCAAACAAGGGGATCCTCTCTCCCCCTTCCTCTTTGTTCTCATGATGGAAGGGCTAGGCAGAGCAATCAAAATAGAAAATGTTGAAGGAATAATCCAGGGTCTGAAGCTTACCCTGGATGGTGCTGCTTCTACTCATCAACAATTTGTGGATGACACAATGTTGTAGGGTATTCCCATGGCCAAGGAAGCCAAAGCCTTTAAATAATCTTGAACGAATTTTCTCTGGTCACTGGTACAGAGGTAAGCCTTGACAAATAAAAGGTTTTCTTTTTTAACGTTGACATTGTTGTTCAGAGGAACCTCACCAGAATTCTCAAGTTTCAAAGGGATCCGTTATCTTCCAAGTACCTTGGAATGCCTCTTACAGACAAACCTCTAAGCAAGGGAGTGTGGGAGACGGTAACTAACAAACTTCAGGACAAGGTCAGGAAATGGACATGCAAGTCTTTTAATTTGGCAGGACATCTTGTGCTTACAAAGGTTGTCCTGCAAGCTATTCCCATTTTCATGTTTTCAGCTCTTCCTACTCCTAAAGGAGTTATGCAACAAATCAGGAATATTCAACGAGATTTTCTTTGGGGCAAAGTGGAAGAGAAAAATAAGTGGCCTTTGGTAGCTTCATACAAGCTCTACAAACCTAAGGCCCATGGTGTTTTGGGGCTTCATGACCCTGAAATCCTCAACAGAGTTTCGGGATCAAAACTTTGGTGGAGGTGGCTTAAGGAATTGGAAGCCCCTTGGGTCAAGCTTTGGAAATAGAAATATGCAAATAATTGGCAGGAGAGGGATCATATCCAGATGTTAGGGCTCATCAAGGGCTCCCACATTTGGAACCTTGCTTGGGAGAATAGAGCCATTGTCCAGCAGCATAGTTTTTGGGAGATCCGAGCTAGGAACCTCGCATGGTTTTGGGAGGATAACTGGCAGCAGGAACCAAATTTGTTTAGGGAAGAACTAACCACTCTCAAGAATGAAACTGGCAACAAAGGTTTACTTATGGTAAGTGACTTCTTGGATCAGGTGAGGAACAATGGTAAATGGAGAATATGGAAGGATCTAGGTTGTCGTGAAGAGAGCCCTTTGAAGGCCCAAGGAGGCTCTCTAGCTCTGGACTTGGAACAAAGAATGATTTTGGTGTCATCCGCGTCTGACCAACTGATATGGGGAAGGAACATCCGAGGAAACTTTAACCTCAAAGAAGCTAAACGAATGGCCCTAGTGTTTGATTATCAAAACCCTAATCAAGTATGGAAGGACCTTTGGCAGAACCCACATTGGATGAAAATAAAGTTTTTTATGTGGTTGGTTCAACAAAAGAAAATTATAACTTGCGAGAATCTTCTAAAAAGGGGTTTTGTTTGCCCATCCAAATGCCATCTATGTGGCTTACAAGAGGAGACGATGGAACACTTACTCAACCTCTACCATTTCACCTATACCTTGTTGGATTGGGTGGCCTCAGTCTTCAAGGAAACTGACATGGACAGACTCAACATCACCAACACTTTGAAGAATTGGAGGAAAGACCTCTCAGGTAATGAAATCATCAACAAAGCTTGGACTCTGGTTACAGGCTTTATAATCTGGGATGTCTAGAAAGAACGCAATGGTAGGATTTTCATGAACAAGACTGGCTCGACCCAGAACATCATTGCACAAATATTACGACAGCTCAAAGACATTGTTGGAGCCCTTTTGTGGAAAATTTCTAAGAACCCTCCTTTGCCACAAGATGCTCACATACCATTGCAGTTGGGTACCCATTCGCTAGTTCCCCGGGGTATACACAAGGGTGTGAGCCAAACAACTGCTAGTAAGGACATTTGGCAGCCTCCTCCTCATAGTTTTCTAAAAATCAATATAGACAGAGCCTCTAAGGGAAACCCAGGGATGGCTGGATTTGGTGGGGTCATAAGAGATGAGAAAGGGTGCATAAAGGATATCTTTCACAATCATTTGGGGACTGCCACTAATAACATAGCAGAACTCATGGCCTGATCCAAATTGGATCCTAAAGAACTCTCTAAGTTTTCATAACTCTGTAAAATTCATGCCAAAGTTTCAAAGAATTACAAAGGTTGAGCTTATGACAAATATCCTTGAACAGTTGTAATTTGTGAGTAGCACCAAGCAACGAGGACTCTCGGTCAAGTGCACTGACCATTGGCCCACGGTAATGTGCGCTACCACGAAATAGCAAAATGGGAAGCCTTTTTTAGAAATGGGGGAGGTTTTTGATATGTGATGAGTGACGACAAGTCGCTAATTGCATATCACTAGGAAAACCCCTCAGAGAAGAAAAAGCCCTGAGTGACCCAAACCCAAAAAGTCAAAAACCGTACAGAATTCGCTGATTCTATTAGAGGCGGGTCCCACACGAAAACCTGCAGGATATCAGAAGGGCTTCGAGCGGTAAGCGGTTTCAACCGAGTCCTGCCTGATGCCACACACTAGCTGCCATGCATTCAGCAAAAGAGAGAGAAAACTGCTCACATTGGATGGGTAAATGTCATGCAACTTACCTACTCGATATCGATATAGACCGTAGGATCTGGAGGCTCCAGATTGACGGCAGACATGCAATCCGACAGATGACCAGATTCAACGGGGTAAAAAGGCCGAGTTGTATAAAGGTTTGAAGTATGGCATGAACGATGAGTTGGCAGAGGAATCATGTTCACAGGAATTCTAGAAAGTTAAACGGAAATAACGGTAGTTCAAACATTTCCAAGAGAACTGACACTCAATTCGTTATGAAACAGGTGGCCACCTCCTTGTGAGCCATTACACAGTGATGATGATGTAGAACAGAGGAATTCAAATGGATAGAGACCGTAGGAAAACTAGAGCGCCAGGAAGTGGAAATGAACAATCAGAAAGCAAATTGTATTTAAAGCCACAAACGGACGAAGAAGCATGGGAGAGTTAGTTAAGGCAGAAAGCTAAGAGTAGAGAACAGAGAGAAGAAGCCGAGCTAACCTGAGGGTAGCATCGAGCCAGACAGATCCAGAGAGAGTTAGAGAGTCTGTGAACTCCAGAGAAGGCTTGAGAGGTTCAAGCAAACTCCTCTGAAAATATCTGTCATGTATGACTCTTAGATTGGGCTCATACTACTGTGACCAACAGAGGTGGAGTTTCAGTAAGGCGAGTCTGTGCACTCCAGATACTTGGGGGATCCAAGTCCAGTCCTACTGATTTATATATGTTGATTGAGACTCAAACTGAGCTCACTGTTGTAAAACTCTACTTTGAAAACATAATAGAAAGGCCACCACTGAAGGTTGTACCAGGAGACGTAGCCCAAGAGTATTGGGTGAACTCATTATTAAACTTGTCGTGTTTAAATGTTTTCCTATTATGTTTTCTCTAATTACATAAAGTAACATAGGCACATCCATGCACATGAGTCTGTAATACCTTTAATTCTTTGTCCTGGATAAATTCCAGATCAAGTGGTATCAGAGCTCTAAGTTACTAAGGTTAGACAAGCTTGTGCTGGATTTTGTTGTTGAATGCTAACTAGATCAAAGCTTAAATTAGGAGAAGGAGAGTTGGTTGAAACTACCCCTAAAAGTGGAAGAGTCTATCCTGAGAGGAAAATGTCAGAAGAAAGTCCCTTGGAATCAGACCCTCAGTTCATGGATAGTTTCACGACCATAAGAGCCATGGTAGAGGAAATGTATAGATAATTTAAGAAAGGTAAAGAGGAAGATACATCAAACTCCAAATGAGATAAAGGAGAAAAATAATCTCTCCTCCATGACCACTCTAAAGGCAAAGGGAAAGAAGAAAAACTTCCCACGCCTCCTAGTAGCCCTGAAAACAAAAAGAAGACATCTTTGATTAAATTAGATGTTAAATTTGAATTACCAATATATGATGGAGAGTTGAATGCAGAGAAGCTGGATAACTGGATTATAAAGATTGATGTTTATTGCAGAGTGCAGAGCATTGATTCAGATAGTTGTAAGATTCAGTTGGCCAGCCTACGCCTTGGAGGCACTGCCTTGGTATGGTGGGAAGGCAGGACACAAGCTGACATGAAGAAGCATGGTAAAATTCTTTCTGTCTGGAGTGAATTTGTTTATGTAATTAAAAAATAGTTCTATCCACTAGCTTGTATGCAGCAAGCCATGATGAGTTGGAAAACTCTTCGACAATTAAAAGGGCAAAGTGTACAAAGTTACACTCAAGAATTTAGGAAAAGAGTTTTGATTCTAGGAATTTCTTTAGACTCACCTGAAACTTTGTTGAAGTATATAGGTGTTCCACACAACTACTTAAGGCACACTATTCTCATGTTTAATCCCACTATCATAGATGAGGTATCTGTTCAAGCTACACATCTAGAGGCTAGAGGCAAGAATGTGAACCTAGAAGTTGGGGGATCATCAAAACCCACTGCAAGAAAGAATAAGGAGAAAAGAAAACAGAAATGGGAAGAGAGGAAGACAAATACTGTACAAAAGACCGAATCTTCATGTACTCACTGTAAGAAGGATGGGCATGATGATGAACACTGCTAGATTCTACATCCGGAGCTGAAACCCAAGAAGTACGATGGGAAGAAGAAGAAGACTATTGCAGCTATTCAAAAAGATTTGGGGTCAGATTCTGGAGATAAAACAACAATTGCAGCCACAGGTATAAAAGGTAAAAATTATGAAGCATCTACTAGTAATTATGCACAATCTACTGGCAATGAAGAAAATGAGAGGAAAAGGCATGAGCTTTTTCATATTCGAGTTGTTTCCAAGCATCAAAATATTGATACTTTGTTTGATAGTGGCTCACAAGTAAATTTAATTTTTGAAGCAATTGTAAAGAAGTTGGGACTACTAACCACACCTCACAAAAATCCATATCCATTAGGTTGGTTATGTGATAAAGCACAACTACAAGTGACTAGACAATGTAAACTTAGGTTTTCTTTTGGGTTAGCATTTGTAGATGAGGTTGAGTTAGATATTGTTCACTTGGATATATGTGGAATTGTTTTAGGAAGTCCTTACTTGTATGATAGAAAATTTATTTTCTATAGAGCTAAAACCAAGTATCAACTCGTTAAAGAGGGAATCAAATATATTGTAAGAGCTCATAAACTCAAGAATAATTATACTCTCATAAACTCAAGGCGGATGAAAAGAATTGAAAATTCATGCAAACAATTTTTACTGATGGTTGTAAAGGAAAAGAAACCTGACAAAACCAATGTATTTGAGGGCTATAATGCTAAACAGCAAGCTGATTTAGAAAAAGTTGTTTCAGAATATGATATACTATTTCAAGAACCTAAAGGTCTGCCACCCAAAAAGGAAATAGTACATGATATTAATTTGCAGCAAGATGCTCCATTGCCTAACATCAGAATGTACAGGTTGTCTACTTTAGAGAATGCAGAAATCAAGAATCATGTACAGGAGCTGCTCAAGAAAGGGTTCATAAGACCTAGTACATCACCATGTGAGTATCCAATTGTCTTGGTGAGAAAGAAACATGGCTCATGGAGAATGTGCATTGATTACCGAGCACTAAATAAGATAACGATAAAAAATCGTTATCCCCTTCCTCGCATAGATGATCTATTAGATCAGTTGGAAGAAGCTGTTTACTTTTCCAAGTTGGACTTGCATAGTGGCTACCATCAGGTCAGAGTTGCAGAGCAAGATGCATGGAAGACTGCTTTCAAAAGAAAGCAAGGATTGTATGAGTGGTTAGTTATGCCTTTTGGCTTAACTAATGCTTCTGCTACTTTCATGAGAGTAATGAACGATGTACTCAGGCATTTTCTTGATGCTTTTGTCATTTTATATCTAGATGACATTCTTGTATTTAGTAAAACATGGGAAGAACATTTGAAGCATGTAAAGCAGACTTTAGATGTTTTGAAAAGAGAAAATCTTTATGTTAAGCTATCAAAATGTGAATTCAGCAAAACATCTTTGAATTATTTGGGTCATATTGTAGGGGGTGGTGAATTGAAGATAGATCCCTCTAAGATTGCAGCCATTGTAAACTAGCCTAAACCCAAATCTAATACAGAAGTTAGAAGCTTCCTAGGAGCAACACAGTATTGGAGAAAGTTTATTGCTAACTTTTCCTTGATTGCAACTCCCTTACATGCTTTAACAGGATTGAACAAGGTGTTTCAGTGCGGAGGAAAATAGTAGAAAGCCTTCGACACCTTAAAAGAAAAGATTAGTACAGCACCAATACTAGCACTACCTGATCTTCAAAGACCCTTTGATATTGAAACAAATGCCAGTGACTATGCCATGGGAGTAGTGTTGATGCAACATGATAAACCCATATGTTATCATTCTAAGACATTTAATTCTACAGTAGTTAACTATCCCACATATGATAAAGAATTGTATGCATTAGTACAGAGTGTGAAAAAGTGGAAACATTATCTAATGGGCAAAGAGACAGTTATACACATTGATCATCAACCACTTCAATATTTACACTCATAAACTAAGCTGCAACAATCAAGACACTATAGGTGGATGGGTTTTCTACAACAGTTTCATCTTGTCATCAGATATAAAAAGGGCATACACAATAAAGTTTCAGATATGTTGTCCAGAACAATCATAAATGCATCTACTATGCTTAAGCATAACTCAGTATTGCATGAAAGCTACATTGAATAGTATGCTCAAGATATAGATTTTAAAGATGTAAATGCAACTTTAAGTAATGGCAAAAAGGTAGAAGAATTAGATTACTATATTAAGGACCGACTCTTGTATCATTTGGGAAATCTATGCATCCCACAAATAGAGAGAGTTAACATAATTAGGGAGGCACATACTTCCCTGATATCAGGTCATTTTGGTGTAAGTAAAATAGTTGCATAGCTGCAAAGATATTTTTATTGGCCAAAAATGAATGAAACAGTTTCTAGATACGTAAGAGGGTATACCATGTGTGCTAAAAGCAAGCCCAACAATAGAAAACTAAATTTGTACACTCCACTACCAGTTCTTTCTCATCCTTGGGAAAGCATTTCCATGGACTTTGTTGGGGGACTGCCTAAATCTAGAAAAGGTCATGACTATTTATGTTATTGTGGATAGGTTCAGCAAAATGTGTATTTTAATACCCTGTAACAAACATATTATAGCTGAACAAATAGCAATGTTGTTCTTTCAGCATGTATGGGTTCATTTTGGATTACCCACTTCCATTGTATCTGATTGAGATTCCCGATTTGTTGGGAAATTTTGGTCAAGTCTATGGGAATTGATGGACACCAGACTGAAGAAGAGCATAGCCTTTCATCCACAGACAGACGGCCAAATAGAGGTGGTCAGCCGGACAGTGATCCAGTTGCTCAGAGGCTATTGTAGTAAGCATCCCAAGCTTTGGGATGAACATTTGTGTTATGTGTAACATGCTTACAACCGGGCTAAACATTCTTCTACACAGAGATCTCCTTTTGAGACTTGTTTTGGTTTCACACCAAGGTCTCCCTTGGATTTTCTCTTTGGTAAAGACATAGCGATTGATGGACACAATGATGTGGACAAGGAAACCAAGTTCATTGAACAAATCCAAGAGATTCACCAAGTAGTACAGGAACAGTTGGAAAAGAGCAAAGCCAAGTATAAGGCAAGGCATGATAAGCATAAGATTGAGCATAGTTTCCAAGTTGTTGATCATGTTTGGCTGTATATCAGCAAAGACAGAATGCAAGGTGAAGGTAAGAAGTTGAAGCCAATAAGGTATGGACCTTTCAAGTTACTTGAGAAAATCAGTGATGCTTTTTGCCTTGATTTTCTAGCTTACATGCACATCTATTCTGTAGTTAATGCAGAAATCTTGAGACTGTTTGAACTTTCATTGATTGAAGATCCCAAAGAGCAGAGTCAATTGTCTTCTATTGATGATCTGTGGCCTAAATATCTCAATGAATTGTAGGAAGATACAGTTCTGGACAAGAAGGTGAGAACTACGCGTAGAGGGGATGTTGACTACCTCAGGATTAGACTCAAAGGTTCAAAATCAAGTAGTGCAGGATGGATAGAAATTGGGCAAGAGAGGAATCTATATCCTCACTTGGTTGATGCTTAAAAGCCAACTTTTGGTGGTCCAAAAGCTTTTTCAGTTGGAAGGCGTGATCCAAATGGGATCCTAGAACACTCTCTAAGTTTTCATGAACTCTTTAAAAATCATGCCAAAGATTAAAAGTCTTATAAAGATCAAGGTATCGGAAGGAATCATCAAATAGTTGCAATGGCGATCAGCGCAGATCAGTGAGGGCCGTCGATCTAGTGCGCAAAGTGGCAGACCATGGTAACACGCATTGACACCAATCAGAAAATGTAGGGATAATTTTAAGCAATGGAGGTAGTTTTGAATATGCAATTAGCGACATATTGCAGGGAAAACCTCTCAGTGAAGAAGAGCCTTGAGCTACTGGACCCGAAATAATTATAAAACATGGAAACTATTGTTTCGATTCCATCGGAGCAGGATTCCACAAAACCGGTAGGATCTCAAATGGGCTTCGAGTGGTAAGTGGTTTTGACCGAGTTTCGCCCGATGCCATACAACGATTGCCACGCATCCTAGGGAAGAGAGAGAGAATCACTCACATTGGATGGGTAAACATCATGTTAATTAGCCGCCCGATATGAACGATGACCGTAGGATCTGAGGCCCCCAGATCAATGGTGGAGATGCGTTCTGATGGATGACTGGGTTTGACAATATTATAAAGCAAGATCACATAGGATTTGAAGTCCGATATGGATGATGCGTTGGCAGAAGGTCGTGTTTCATGGGCATTCTTGGAGTTAATGAAAAACAACTATTTCAAATATGTTCAAGAGAATTGACACTCATCCATTATGAAATAGGTGGCCACATCCCTGTGAGGTGTTATACAGTGAGTAATGATGCAGGGCAGAGGGATTCAAATGTATATAGGTAGGGGAACCAGAAAGCCAGGAAGCGGAAATGAATAATCAGGAAGCAGATTGGCTTAAAAGCCACAAACTGACAAAGAGAGAAGCAAGTTAAGGGCAGTAAGTCGAAAGCAGAGAGAAGAAGCTAAGTTGACCCGTAGAAGCAAAGGCAACATTGAGCCAGAGTTAGGACAGAGACAAAGAGAGTTAGAGAGTCTGTGTACTCCAGAGAAAACTTGAGAGGTTCAAGCGAACTCCTCTGTATATGCCTGCCATGTATTGAGTCTCAGATTGGGCTCATACTACTGTGACCAATAGAGGTCAAGAGTCAGTAGGGAGAGTCTGTGTACTCCAGAGACTTGGGGGATCCAAGTACAGTCTTACTGATTTGTATCTGTTGAGTGAAACTCAAATTGAGCTCACTGTTGTAAAAACTCTGCTTTGAAAAAATGATAAAGAGGCCACCACTGAAGGTTGGACCAGGAGATGTAGCCCAGGAGTATTGGGTGAACTCCTTATTAAACTCGGTGTGTTTATATGCGTTGCCTTTTATGTTTTCCTTAACTGCTTCATTGCTTGTGTATTTTGCAATATTATTGATCCATTGCATAAAATAACATAGGCACATCCATGCACATGAGTCTGTAATACCTTATTGTTTGTCTTAGATCAATTTCAGATCACTCCTACATCACCTTCTCATAAATAGCTTTCTGTAAATACTTTCCTTTGATTGGATGATTTTCGAAAGCAATGGATCTTTCTTCTTGCATTAAAACAACACCAATTCCATTTCCTGAGGAATCACATTCCAAAATAAAGGTTTTTGTGAAGTCCGGTGTAGCTAAGTTTGGTGCTTGGAACATTGCCTCTTTAAGATATTCAAAGGCTTTCGTTGCTTTTCGAGTCCATGAAAATGCATCTTTCTTCAGTAATGTTGTTAGAGGTGCTGCTATTCTCCCATAATTCTCAACAAACTTGTGATAATGCCCTGTCAACCTAAGATATCCTCGTAGATGCTTTATGGATGTGGGGATTTTCCATTCCTTAATGGTTTTAATTTTTCTAGGGTCTACCTTAACACCTTCATGAGATACAATATGGCCCAGATATTCCACCTGTTGTACTCTAAAGAAACATTTGGAGATTTTTGCATATAATTGTTTCTCCTTCAATAAGTTGAGAACCATGTCAATTGTTGGACATGATCCTTCCAAGACTTGTTGTAGATTAGTATATCATCAAAAATACTAACACAAATTTTCTAAGGAAGGGTTTGAAAATGCAATTCATCAAACCTTGCAATGTAGAAGGTGCATTAGTAAGGCCAAAAGGCATGACCAAAAAATCATAATGACCCTCATGAGTTTTAAATGTTGTTTTTCGAATGTCTTTAGTCTTCATTCTGATTTGATGATATCCTGAACGAAGATCCAACTTAGTGAAGTAAATTAATCCATGCAATTCATCTAATAATTCATCAATGACAGGAATAAGAAATTTACCTTTAATAGTGAGCTTGTTGAGCTCCCTATAATCTAGACACATGCGCCATGATCCATCCTTCTTGTGAACCAATACTACTGGAGCAGAGAAAGAAATTTGACTAGGCTGAATTATACCAGCCTCTAGCATTTCTGCAACCATACATTCAATTTCACTCTTTTGGACATAGGGATATATGTAAGGCCTGATGTTTGGAGGAACGCTTCCTGGAATCAAATTAATATCGTGATCACAAATAGGTGGGAGGCATTTGGGAGTCTCAAATACCTTGGAATGATTGTCTAAGACTTTTTGGAGATCTGGAGAAATGGATGATTTCGATGTGGGAACCTCTAGTGAACATAATTATTGTGCCTCATTGTTATTTCTTTAGAAGCTTTGTCATTCTGTTAGAGCTTATTATCTTTCCTAGTTTCCCTATGATACCCCTTAATTCAACTCCCTTTCCTTTTGAAGAGAATTTCATGAAAATATCTTGAAAATTAAAATCTATTGTACCCAAGAATTGTAGCCATTAGACTCCTATTACAACATCAACACCACCCATTGGAATGGAAATCATTGGGCTATTCAATACATATTCTCCCATCGATAGCTTGATATTATAGCAATTTCCTGAGCAATTTATGGTTCCTCCACTTGCAACCATCACTTGACACTCTGGTGCTGGATATAGGAAGCAATTCAATTCCTTAGCTATCTTACAATGAATAAAATTATGGGTACTTCCTGAATCAATCAACACTATTACCCTTTTCTTCTTCATATGCCCTTCTATCTTGATAGTTTGAGGAGTGGTAATTCCAGCCAATGAATTACAAGATATGGTCAGATTCATTTCTTCTTTTTCTAGGGTTTTTTCCTAGTGTATATCCTCTTCTTTTTATGTTTCTTGTTCCTTTTCTTCCTCCTCTTCACAATCTATGTAAAATAAATTCTTCTCAGCATACTTATGATCTTTAGTGTATTTTCTATCACAACTGTAACAAAGCCCTTTTTCTCTTTTTTCTTCCAATTGTTGTAGTGTCAACCTTGTCAGTTGTGGATTGCTAGGGGAAGCAACACTTACATCTTTATGATTGTGAGTGGTAGGCTTCCTTGTTGCCATAATTTTTCTTTCCATTTTTCTTGCCAACTTGAATGCCTTCTCCAATGAATTTGGTTCCCAAAGTCGAACCTCATGTTGGATGTTATCTTTTAAAGTCCCTATGAACACATCAATCCTATGCTCCTCTAGAATATCTTTTACCCTTATATTCAATTTTGGAAGTCCTCAATGTGCTCCATCATTGAACCCTTTTGTTTGAGATTTATCAGTTGGCTAAAAAAAGTGTTGCTTTTTGTATCCTCATAATGTGCTATCATTTCATCCGTGAAAATAGCCCAAGTGACAATTTTTTTATGAGAGAAAAGCCATCGATACCACACAAACTAATTTGGTTCCAAATATAAAGTTGCAATGCATACCTTTTTTGTGTTTTGCACATTATGGAGATCGAAAAATTGCTCCATCTGTAGTATTCATGTTCCTGGATCCTTGCCATCAAACTTCCTCATATCAATATTTCGAACATGGTGGTTCTTTGATCCAAAGTTAGAGTCTATGAAATCATGATTACCATTTATTTTTTTCTCATCATGAGTTTCCTTTGCTACCTTTTCACCATTAGTAAACATTTCTTGTAGAAACTTTGTCAAATTTTTCTTCAAGTATGTCTTCAAATCTTCAATGCCTTTCTTTAAATCATCCATCTTAACTTCCACGCCATCCATCTTAGCTTCCACACCATCCATCTTAGCTTCCACATCATTCATATTAGCTTCTACGCATTTCTTTAAACTATCCATATTAGCTTCCATGCCATACATCTTAGTTTTCTACGTATTTCTTTAAACCATCCATAGCTTCTGTTACTTTTTATGCGAGTGAAAATTGTTGCACTTGGTCTCGTAATTTTGATATATCATGTTGCATTTCTTCCTCTTCTTCATGAGTCATGCTGGAGATTTCAAGTTGCTTACTAGGTGTTTCCATTTTATTTCTTCCGAGCATCAATTACTGATAATAGGGCTTCACTATACCCTTTGAATTCCTCGAAACTAACTTTTCAAACCAAGCTTATGAAAAAATTAAAAACAAATTGCACACCTTTTTTCACTTTGTAGGAGATCGATATTGAATCTGATGTATCTCTGTAATTGTGGATCTCCAAGGTTTGAAATTTCATCCTGCAGTAACCCTCTGAGTAGTATTTCTAACCCCGCAAGTCTAATCAATATTGGATTCTCCAATGACGAGTTATGCCAAATCTCCCATGATGACCTGAGTATAGACTAGTTCAGTAGAGTGAACATGTACGACATGTCGTGGGTCACTATTTCAACCTTAGGTTCTAAAAATGATACCCAAAAAAACTACAGTCTATCCTCTTTTTGTAACTTCTTACGAAATTCAATCGGATGCTCAGAGTGAAAGTTATGACAATTTTCCCAAGGTCACATGTTTGGAATGTAATTCAGGGGTATGCAAAACCCTAACTTCCTCAAATTATATCTCTGAAAATATAGCAAGACAAGCTCTGAAATCCTAGAATCCAAAGTTCTGATACCAAATGTTAGGAAACCAGCTCACAAAAAGATATAAAAGATAGATCAACGCCTTAGAAATAAGCCTCTTCGAGGGGGAAGCCTCCTTTACATCACACAAATGAACAATTCTTAGATGATTCAAATGACAAAACCTCTTTCTATATATAGGAGTCTAAGGGGTCACAATATAATCAAAGTCGACCTAACAATAATAATATAAAGGCAAAAAATAATAATAGTGGGATTCTATGGGGCACAATAATAACAATATGGGGACAATAGGGGCACAACAATAAAAATAAGGGATACAATGACAATAGTAATGGGGGAATCACTAGTATTATAGGGACCTAACATAAACTTATCTCCAAGATTATTGCCAACGGGATAAGAACAAGACTATTCGAACATATCTCACCTAAGCAATTCAGATTATTACGAAACAAACATATATAGGATGTAGTTGTTGTGGCACACAAATTCTTATGTTGTATTTAATCGAAGAGGTTGGAAGCCATCATTTTTCTTTTATATATCCATGAAGCCAATGAATCCATGGACTGGACTTTTCTTAGACTTATGCTTCACAAGATTTTCCTATCAGTCGACATTGTTGAGTGGATAATGTCTTGCATGACCTAGGTTTGTTATGCTATACTTGTAAATGGGGTTTCGTTGAATTTCTTTCCTGCACATAGAGGCTTGAGATAGGGTTGTACCCTCTTGCCTTTATTATTCATTTTAGTTATTGACAAATTGAGTAGACTTATAAAGAGGGCTCTAAATAATGATGTCTTTTTTGGTCTACAGATTAATAGAAACACTTTTGTCTATCATCTATTATATTTGGATGATGTCCTTTTACTAGGATAGGTATTGGTGAACCAATGGAGTCATGTTTCCAACATCCTTTTCAAATTTGGATATGTGTATGAATTGTATATAAATAGGTCCAAATATTTGACTATATATGCTTCATTCCATATCGACATTGTCTTAGATATTGCTTCCATTTTTGGAATTGATATTTCTCCATTAGAATAGGGCTTTATATATTGCCATTTTCACATGCTAAGAAAATATTTAGTCAAATACCAGCTTTGGATCATCAAGAAATTCAAACATATACTTTCCATGTGGTCACACATGTGGATTTTGAGCAGAAACATGCCTATTCTTGCATAAGTGATCATTCGTAACATCCATATGTACTAGTTCCACTTATACCAGATGCTCAAATCAACATTAAGAATATCAATGCCATAATTTCAAATTTTCCTTGGTCAAGGGCAAAAGGATATGTGAAATTTCACCTTGTCAAATTAGGGGATATATATCATCCAAATGAGTTGGGTCGATGGAGATTAAAAATGATGGAGATTTTTGGTTGGTCCTTATTGACCAAAAGTTTTTGGTGCACCCTATTTGGTTCTAGGATTTGGAAACATATAATATATGAGAAATATCTTAAAGAGGAGTACCACCTTTGAAAAAAAATGAAATTTTCCCTATGACTTTCACTCCAAGGCTTTGACTAGTCGTAGAGATCAATAAGTCCTAATAAAAGATGATAATATCATACAAAAATGTCACTAATGATGGTTTCATAGTTCATTACATGAACACTACCAATATGAAACAAGGAGTTCCCATCCAATACAATGTATGAGGAGTGTTCCTTATATAAGGATGCAACTCTTTTTTTCATTATTTTGGTCCAAAGTTAATATATATGCTTAGTTAGAGGTAACTTTTTTTAGCTTCCAACTTGATTGCATTTTTTTTTTATCTTTCATTGATGTGTGCATCTTAGCTTAATATTTTCTCTATAGTATTTAGTTTCAAGTGAACCCAATGCAAATTTATAAGAAGGCCTTTGGGTAAGTGAATTAGCAACCAATCTACTCAAAGTTTTATATTAATGCCTTATTTTTTTATATGGTTATCTATCTTTCTATGCCATTTTGTTATGTCTTATAATGTATGTCATGTTTAATATTATTAGAGAAGTAACATCAAGAGGCTTATGGAGCAAGATGAAAAGCCTTCATATGATGAATTCCTTGAAAAACACTTAAATAGCCAATTGTACAATTTAAAAATGCAAGAAACTACAAAAAATTCAAATCATTGAAATTTATTTAATGTTGTTATGTGTCAATTGAGTAGTATATATGTTAAAATAGATGACAAAGATAAGGAAGTTAGATTATTATATTCATTTCCTAAATCATGGGATCATTTATTCAATTTCATTAGTTGTAGTACAACGGATACTCTCGAATATGATTATGTTGTGGGAGCATTGTCGTATGAGGAAGATGCAGTGAAAAATCCAGTGTTGAGCATCCATACCAAAAGTAATGGTGGCTAGAGGTTAGTCTAAGAGAAAAAAGGAGATACATTGAAAGGTACACCTAGTATTCAAAAATAAAGAAGACTAATATCAAAGTCTAGCACTGTAAAAAATCGAGGCATCTCAAGAAATATTATTGGAAGAGGAAGTTACATGGAAGAATTGAAAAAGGAGGAAAATCTGGTTGAATTAGGTATATGTATGATTTACGAAGTTTTGTCCATTTGTAACATCCATTAGTACTATGAAGAATGGGTGTTAGATTCAGGTGCTTCTCATCACATGTGCCCACATAGAAGTTGATATTCTTCATATCTAGATGTTGATGGTGGTATTTTTCTTATGGGAAATAACAATTCTTGTATGGTTGTAGGGATTGGAAGAATCATGAGTAAAATTTTTGATAGTTTTATAAGAATACTAATAAAGGTTAGACATGTTCCTGAACTAAAGAATAATTGATTTTTTTTTAGTTTTTGATTTTGGAGGTTACAAATTTACATGTCAAGATGGATTACTAAAGGTGTCTAAGGGAGCTTTTGTGGTTATGAAGGCTACAAAGATTGGAAACCTTTACAAGCTAGAAGGACATACTCAAATTAGTGAAGTAGTGGTGGTAGCTGAGGAATTGAATATATCCACTTGTTTATGGCATTAATAATTGAGTGAAAATTACTTCCAAATTTAAAATATTTGAATAATCATTTTTCCAAACATTATATATTTGGAAAGTAGTGTAGATAGTAGTTTAAGAAAGGAAATTATATTATGAAAGTTACTCTTGATTATATCCATTCATATGTATGAGGGTCATCCACTAATGTTTCTTTTGGGGTATAATCGTATTTTGTAACATTTATAAATCATTTCTCTAGAATAATGTGGGTTTATGTCTTTAAAGGAAAACCTAATGCGCTTAATATTTTTAAATAATTTAGAGTCATATTAGAAACAAAATAGGTAGGACAGTCAAATGCTTAATAGAAAATAACAAAGGTAAGTTTACATCTTTAGAATTTGAAAAATATTGCAAAGAAGGTAGGATTGAAAGAAACAAAACCGATGTATATACTCCCTGGCAAAATGGTGTGGAAAAATGCATGAACAATACTCTTATAAGAAGAGCAAAGAGCATGCTCAACAATCCCAATTTGCAACAAGAGTCGTGGGAAAAAGTGATCACTAATGTTTTCTATCCTGTAAGATGATCAACATCAACTGAAATAGATTGTAAATTTTCAAAGAAGTATGGAAATTTCATCCTTGTGATTATTGAAATTTTAAAAGTTTTCTTGTGAAGCTTATGCTCTTACTCCTAAAAATCAGCATTCTAAGTTAAACCCCATATTGAAGAATAATGCCTTTATTCGTTATAATGATGTAGCAAAGGGATATAGATTTTAGGATCCTAATGTCCACAAAAGAATCATTACAAGAAGTATAACATTTGATGAACTACCACCCATTAAATCAAATGTTGTAAAAGTCAATTTGAAATAGGAGCAAAAGCCACTGTATCAAAAAATTCAGTTCGAGTGATCTGAATAGAAAGTGGCATCCACCCATGGAATTTACGCATGATTTTGAATGATGTAACTCAATAAGAGAGTAAAAATACTACAAATAATGGGCCTCACCTTTCAAAAGGAGAGATTTATCCACCATGATGTAGTTGAAAATGTTTTCCTCGTAATACATACTTATATTTCTTTGCATACGTTCTGATGTATTCACTATGTGTATTTTTTTATCAATCTTTTCTTTTGGAATAGATTCAGGTAATATTTTGTGCTTTCTCTCCTCTCTCTCAACATTCAAGCCTCTTGGATCTTAGGCCACAAGATTTGGATTAGTGGTATCAGAGAGAGTTACAATTCCATGGTAGTCAAGGTTTTATAAGGTTTTCCAGGGTGGATATGTTTTCTTCCTACCATAAATTGTTCCAATCTATAGCTTTTTGGGTACCCTTGGCTGAGAATATCCTTTATTGATGATTCTAGCCATGACACAACCTACTTACACAATTATAGAACTAGATTTTCAACCTAAGAAACTATGCACATTAGATCCTTTGAGTAGAAGCCCTAGAGAACTAAAAAATGGATGTGATTAATTTATTAATTCAATGATTGGGAAATTGAAAATAGAAATCACACCTCTAAGCCTAAAGCTTGAAACGTTGTAGCTCTCCATGAGGAATTTGAAGCTCAAAGCCAAACAATAAGAGCTACTACTGCTCATGGGGATTCTTTCCCTAATATATGTCCTTACATTTATAATGAGATTGTTAATTGTGATTTTCTACGAAAGCATGATCCACAAGTTCAATCTGTATTTCAACTACATATTCACTTTTACTTGTAGGAAAAATGTTTACACGAATTCTAGAATTAGTTCAATATCAATAATTGGTATCCCCTAGGTAGAATCATTAGAGGAACTACTTACCTTGGTCTTATGTCACTGCAACTCTTCTTTATTGGACTCTCATATTTCTTAGCTATTAAATGTACATAAGAGATGTTTATGTGTTGATAGCACTATTTTATTTCTCAAATACCACTCTGGTTGCTCATTTTTAGGTAAAGATCCATATTCCAGTCAATCACCCGAACTTTCACTTACTTTTATATGGTTTCTACATGGGGAAGTTATATTTTCATCATCAATTTATTTCCTATATATGTTGTGGTACTTATGATGACCGAGAGATATTCATTGTGATTGTACTGGGATTTCTTCTTGTGATGCAAATATGATTTGTACACTTTCAACATGTGCAGTCTAGTGAGCACATGGTTGTCATGGGGACCTTTTCTTGTTGCAATTATTTTATTTTGTAAACTGGGTTAAACATAAATTAGATGATCCAAAACCCTTTCAATACTTTTTGAAGACAATTATGACCAGTGAAGTTGGAGTAGAGGCACTAACACTTGGACTTGGCATGGAATTTGGCTATATCTCTCCCTAGACTAGACATTTTGAATCCCTTCTTAATCCAACATATCCAAAATATCATATACCAATCATTGCCTCCAACTCAGAGTATTAATCATTTATGTTTGAAATTCACATCTTGCTTTTCTTCTTTCCATCAGGGATCTACTTTTGTTTCAAAATATTGAAAGATGCAACTATATTTGTTGTGTTATATGGCCTTACTAACTTATATTTTGTTGGAGTGATGGTTCATCTAATCCTTGTCACAACTCTAACTATGTTCCTTATTAGTGCTATAGCAATATATTCAACTATGAAAAACTTGTCCACCCTAGTTCATAGTAAGCCTAAATCTACATGTACAACTTACAATAAAGTCTCAACTGATTTCAAGACATCTACCAATGTGTATGCAGATCAAACATCTCCATTCCAGAGAAATGATGCATGAATCATACTCTTAGGTGTACTTTACTTGCTTAGAAGATATGTCACCCACTACACCCGGGTGACATCAAAGGCATATTTGTCTTCCTTTATATTTATAGCTAGTACGAGTTCCCATGGTGACCAGGATATCTTTGATGACTATTGTGAAGTGTACTTATGGCTATGACAAAATGCCCCTCATGATGCCAAGGTAATGTCATGGTGGGAATACCAAACCACAATGGTAAACATAAGTGTTTTTGTTGACAACAATACATGGAATGATACACACTATAATTGGGTGATCAATGCCATCATATGAGAATGAAGCCTATTATTTCATGAAATCACTGGATGTGGATTACATGTTTGTTTTATTTGGAGGTGTTACTAGTTATGATTATGATGATAATAAAAAAAAAAATATCCATGGTTAGAATTAGAGGTGTCGTTGTTTCTTATCAAGGATTTTTATTATCTTGTTAATGGAGTGTACTATGTTGACAAAGAGGTAACTCCTAAAATGTTGAAATTTATTTTATATAAATTATGCTACTATAGATTAGGGGATATTGGTAATGAGTATGGCAAGCCTACTAGGTGGGATTAAGCGACGGGTATTGAAATAGGAAACACAAATTTGAAACTTGTGTACTTGGATAAGGCGATTACAACATCTAATTGAGTAGTGAGAATTTACAAATATAAGAAGCCAGTTAATTGGTGGTGATATTTCTACCATACCTTGGCATACCCACATGACTAGGGGTTAACCGCATAAGACCCGTCTCTTCATTTTCTCATATTCAATAGAAGTTTATAAGGAGATAACTTGATGTAATGGAGATCATTTCTTCCTAAAGTGGGGGAATTGATCCAAACGGAAAGTTGTATCCACTCATGGTATTGCATAATGTAACTTAAGAAGGCACTGAAAATACTATAAATAATAGATATCACCTTTCAAAAGGAGAGATTCATCCACCATGATGTAGTTTAAATGGTTTTCCTCATTTAATAAAGAGTTATCTTTATTTTCATACATTATGATGTATTCAGTGTGTGTATTTTTTTACCAATGGATTTTTTTTACAATAGTTTCAAGAAATATTTTGTTCTTTCTCTCCACTCTCTCTCGACATTCAAGCCTTCCAGATCTTAGCCCCCAAGGTATGGATCATGGACACTCAAACATACATGGAAACTTAGAAGAAGGAATAAGCTTCTAACGATAAAGAAGCTCTTGATGACAAATATATTTAGGAAAATATGGAAATTCTAAAACCAACACTAAGAAGATATACACAAGACATAAATCCTTCTGAAAGGTATATTGATTTTATTTCATCTATTATTTTGATCACTAATGATGGGGAACCTTATTATTATCAACAAAAAATAGGTAATATTGATAATGTTAAATGGAATATGGCAATGGAAGAAGAGATGAATACTTTGGAAACAAATAAAATATGGGACATCGTAGAACTTTCTAAATACAGAAAAATTGTTTGGTGTAACTGGGTCTCAAAATTGAAGAAAGGCATTGATGGTAAAGTTGAAATGTATAAGGTTAGTTTGGTTGCAAAGGTGTGCTCTCAAATGGAAGGTATATATTTCAATGAAATATTTTTCCATTTTTGAGATTATATTTGTTTGTATTGTGATGATGTTGGTGGCTTTACTTGATTTATAATTAGAGCAATTAGATGTTAAAACAACATTTTTTACATGAAGATTTGGATTAGGAGATACATATCGAACAAACATGATCTGAATTGGATCATTATATTATTTTTATTAGAGTCAATGTTTTTTAGAGAGGAAAAAATGGAAGAATCATCTAACGAGACCATTTTTACCAACGGGACCCAATTTGGCAGATTGGGGTCTCAAACCTTTGAGGAATATTTTAAGGAATTAAATGTAAACTATTAGGGTAAATTTTTCATTCTTTAATATGTCACTTTTATTTCATATTATACACACAAAAACATTTCGACGGTGCAATAATTGCCTCAATCAGAGTCCGTATGCGAAAGGTGTGTCACTCAAAAGTTGACCTTTCTATTTTGATCACCATAATTTGAGAGGATGCCATGTCATCCCCCATTATTCATTGAAAAGGTGTTATCCATGTGATCATGATGAAAAAGAATATTCCATATTGTAACTCTTGTTAACAATTGAAGGAGCCAAATCTAGCCATTGGTAGGTCATTGTGCTGTGTCATAACCAAGCCACTAGGAGGAAAAGGCGTTCCATTCTTTTCAAGTGCATTTTGTTCCACAGATGAAAATAGTGGCTGAGATGTATAACAAGAGTGCACATAGAGATGATTTGAACACTATAGTGTCCCATGAGCCACAATCTTACTTCTTTGTACTTGTACTACTTGTAGATTGCTTTGCTCTTTTTATCTAAGGTCGCTCTACTTTGGGTTTTCTCTTGAATGGGTTTCTTAGGATATATCTTGTGGCAATTGTGTTTTGTGAGTTTTGTTTTTATTTTTCTATTTTTTGCACAATTATAATTTGCGTGCATACACAAAAAACAACAATTTATAAATAAAAAAATCTAAAGAGAAATAAGCCCTCCTAGTGTAAATTTCAAAATTTTAAGTTAATTTCATCAAATTTATTGTGATGAGCTATCTAGTGGAATATCCATGATAATTTATACAAAAAACACAAGGACTGCTTCATCATCACAAAACAAGGTTAGTTTGTAAGCTTAAGAAATCATTGTGCAACTTGAAGCAATCTCCCAAACAATGGTACATGAAGTTTGATTCCTTCATGATGAGCTAGAATTATACTATAAGTTAGTATGACCATTGTTTTTACCTAAAAATATCAAAGGATGTATTCATTATCTTATTTTTATATGTTTGCATACACTTGTTACAAGAAAATCATAGATGGGATTAGAAGGTTAAAGGATCAAATGGCTAAGAGCTTTGATATGAAGGATCTAGGAGCAGCATAACAAATCTTGGCAATAGAAATACACAAAGATAAGAAAAATGGCAATTTTAGGTTTTCAAAACAAAAGTATCTGAAGAAAATACTTCGGAAATTTGGTATGAATAGTATGAAACCTATAAATATCCCATTAACTTCCCATTTTAATTTTTCCTTAGGTTTATGTCCTAGTAGTAAGGAAGAAAAGTGTCAAGCAAGGAGGTAACTCCTCAAATGAATTGTGTCTTTGCATTAAGGTTTCTCATGGATATATACAAGGAGGGAGAGACTCTTGGGCTTGACTTCTCAGTGTCTCTTCATATTCTTATTCTCCATTATTTACATATATTCACCCAATCCCAATTATTAGGTGCCAACATTCCCCCACTTAATATGAAGGGTTGTTGGTGAGTCGAAGCATCATTCTGAACCTTTCGAACTTTTCTCTTCCAAGCGCTTTGGTGAAGATTTCTGCAATCTTCTCATTAGTGGAAACAATGGCATAGATGGATTGTCTTGGCCTCAACAAGGTGTCGAATCAGATTGTATTTTGTATTGATGTGCTTTGTTTGATCATGGAACTTTGGGTTCTTGAACAACTTTATTGCAGAGGTGTTTTCAATCATGAGTGGTGTTGAATGCACTTGTTTTACCCGTAAATCTTCCAGAATTTTCTTGAGCCACACAATTTCCTATTTCCTATTTATTTATTTATTTATTTATTATTATTATTATTATTATTATTATTATTATTTTATTCAGCAGCTGCCACATATTCTGCCTCTAT
>APFE030271416.1:86200-110275 GCA_000404065.3 Pinus taeda | reverse complement strand
AACCATATTGAAAGTCTTCAGCCGGTTTCTGGGTATTAACTTTGGGTCAATCATTACCAAACCATCTGTCATGTCGTTATGTGTTCAAGAGCTCAGTGCAAATAAGCCATTCATCTGCAAAATCTCTGTCATCCATCTTGACCATCCCTGAGTCAGTCCTTGCAACTAAATTTCTTCAACTTGATCTATGATTTCGTGTTGTGGGCTTGCCTGCAACGGATCGCATTCTATCGACTCCAGCTCATTATCTAGAAAGATGATCTAGGAATTGTTAGTACCATGAGATCTGCATGCCTCAATGGCAGGTTTCTCGCCTTTGATGACAGTTTACATCATTGACTTTCGATCAAAGGGTTCCATGACATGTTCGACATCAACACATCTTATCACATTTCATGGATTGTGCTGAGTACTTTGAGAACCATTGTCATTATTGGTGGTTTCTCTCACGCTTGTTAATAGTTTACATCATTGACTGGTAATCAAGCGGTTTCTACCATGTTCGACTTCGACACGTTCAATCGCATGGATAGAATCGTACTGTTTCGGGACGTAGAAATGAAGACCCTAGATCTAGTTTCTACCATCCAGGTTGCGAGGAATTTTGTATTCATTATATTATGGACTATTCATAAACAGATGGCTGTGTCCATACTGTGTCCACATGTGTCTGTACTTATGATGTGTTACGAGATCATTCCTATACCAGAGCAGTAGTTAGTCTTTTAGTCAGTTTTCAGTCTCTTAGTCAGTTTTTATCTGAGTATGGGAATGCCTACCTCAGTGATGATATGATCTCATATATATATTTTGCATTGAATGTTTTTACATGTTCCAACCGAGCTCTCCACAAGATGATCCTCGAAATGATAAAGCACTTCACTCGTCCTATATGATAAATGAAAAATCCTCATATAATACAGACTTCGCACTTTAGGGGGCAATCTGTTACACAAAAATATCGTCACCTTGATTATTTGCAGTCGGTGTAGGTCTATCATTACCTATACCAGCTTCCTAAGTAAGTCTTAAAACTCAGCTCTTCAAAACAAGCTTCAGAAATGAGAGAAAGACATCAAAAAGCAATGTAACTCTGGTTCCGCACTTTCTCTTACTTTTGCCTGCGAGCCCGCACCTTTTGTTCAGAGTATCTGCGTACTTATACGCTCTGCATGTAAAGGGGAAGGTGCGTACCCCTGTAAAAGTCAAAAGGTGCAATCTTTATCTTAAAAAACTCATCTTGGGTTAATTCTAGAGTTTTATAGAAGCATTTGTTACGTGGATTGTTCGCTCCAAGTGGTTCATGCATCCCATCATAGGAGGAACTAATCCCTTGTTGAGAGGAGCTATCCCTTTGAAGGGGGACTCTATCCCTTTGAAGGAGGAGCTGGTAACTGATCTCCATTGCACTATAAATTGAGGCATTGGGTCAGTGGCCAGGGACGTTAGAAGCTGAACTTTTGAGGGTAAATGCTAGTGAAATCAAGACTTCCTATTTGAGCTTAAGAGGAGAGATCACATACCTTTTTGGCTTCATTGGGGAGTGAGTGAAGCTTGCCAAAGTAGAGGAGACTTCTTCTTGGACCCTGGGAGGAGCTTGTACAGCGTCAAGGCAAAGGTTGTAAAGTTCTTCTCCTTTTGATTTAATACAATCAAGCTCATTTTTCTCAACAAGTATCTCATGTTATTTGTTTCATGGACTCCTTGACTTTCATGTTAAATATGTTTTATAATATTGGATATTCAAGTGCTATTTAATCGTTTGCCTTGTTTGTGCTTGCAGGTTTGCGACCAAGGAGCTTACTTGGATCAAAGGAGTGAAGGCATCTCCAAACTTGCATTGGACACGAGGTAGGCCTTAAACACATTTGTTTGCCATTATTTATAAAGTGCATTTAGAGAAAGATAGTGTCTAGTTGGTTTGTTTGTCATTAGCTCTTCATTAGATTCTAGGAAGGTCTATCTTGTCCGCAAGATCGACTCATTCCCTGTGACACCACTGAAGGTGGATTACAAGTAGTAAAGTCAATGCCCCACTTCGTGAAAGGGCCGATGGTGATAACAAGGAAAAGAGGAGCTAGATGTGTGCACATTTTCTGAGAATAGACCTGACAAGGATGGCATCTTTTGATCACCTCAATACAATCTTTGAATATCGATGGCCAAAAGTAGCCTACTAACAAAATTTTTTGGGTTGTCGCAAGCCTAGATAGATGACCGCCACAAGCTCCATTATGGAAATCATTAAGCATCGACTCAACCTCTTCCAAGGTTGATCAATGCATAAGGATTGAATCAATCCCATGATGATACAACGTGTCACCTATAATAATATAATTCTTAGCGAGGTGATGCAACTTCCTACGCTCGTCCTTGGAAAAAGTGGGTGGAAACTTTGAAGTTTGGAGATATATAAGGATATCCCCATACCCAGGATCCCATGAGGAAATAAGAAATAAATGTTCATCGGGAAAATTTTCCTCATGAATAATTTCTTCCTCAAAAGGAAGCTTGGATATAAACTCTACAAATACCAAAGATTTCCTAGATTTAGTCGACATGAATTCGAGGTTGAATTCTTGCAAGATGACAATCCATCTATTATATTTGCCCCCAATCACTCACCTACCGAGAACAAATTGAAATGGATTGACGGCTGCTAAGATGAACATTTTTCGAAGCAGAATGTAATGTTGAAGTCCCTGGACAGCATGGACAACTGCCAAAGATAATTTCTCGATGGAAGAATAGTGCAGCTCAGGACCTACCAAGCCTTAGCTTAGATAGTAGATTACATGCTCACATAAGGCATCATCTTACTGAACTAGAACCATGCCAATGGTTGATTCTTTTGCAGCGAGATACAAGAGGAAATATCTGCTATAATCAGGTGGACTCAACAATGGAGCAGAGGTTAATTTTTTTTTCAAATCATCAAAAAATCGTTGCACGAAATCATCCCATAAAAAAGGGACCCCTTTCTTAAGCAAATGCATAAATCCTTTTGTGATCTCGGCATAATTGGCTATAAATCTCCTCAAGAATTTTTATTTTCCTTGGAGACTTTGAAGTTGATGTACGAAAGATGAGGGAGGCAACTAAAGTATTGCCTCCACCTTGAAGGGATCTACATGCCTCTCCTTTGACACAATGAATCCTAACAGTCAAAAATAAATCGAAGATGTTTAGGATGATCCATTCTCTTTTGAGAACAAGCAACTAAGTCATCCAGTTATGCTTCAATAATATGCTTGATATCGTGAAAAGAATAAGACATAACCCACTGAAAAAATGGCTCTAGCATTTTGTATGCCAAAAGGCATCTGTTTGTACACAAATGTACCCTAGGGGCAAATAAAGGTTGTCTTATGTTGATCTTCTAGACAAATAGTAATTTGATTATAACCAGAGAATCTGTCCATGAATGAAAAAATTTCATTACTCGCACATTCATCAATAATTTAATCAATAAAGGGCGTAGGGCAATTGTATTTCCAACAAGCCTTATTTAGGTCCCTTAAGTCAATGCATACTTGAATCATTCCTTTCTTTTTATCTACATGGATTGGATTATAGACCCACTTAGTTAAAGGAATGGGGTATATGAAACCTACCTTTAGCAGCTTCTCGACTTCAGCTTTGATAGCTGGTGCTTTTCTAGGATTAACTAGTCAAAGTTTTTGATGAATAGGTTTAGCATTTTTGTATGTCTTGATCTCATGTTGGACTATAGATGGATCTATTCCAGGAATTTCCTCATAAGACCAAGAGAATACATCAAAAAACTCTTTGAAGAGATCGATATAAATTTGAATTTCTTCAAGGGAACAATCAGCTCCAATGAATACATTTTCAATAGTGTTAGGATTCCTAGAGATGTTCACTGGTATAGCTTGTGAGATAATAGAAATGTTGCCTTCAACAAAAAATTATGTTGGGGCGAAGGGTTTAAAACTGCATGAACAACACTAGTAGAAGGACTAGACAAAATTGACTCAGTTTCTTACAAATGAGGGACGAAATACAAATGATGATGTAGATCATCCCATGCTCTATCCACACCCATCATTGCTTCTTGTTGGCTTATTGGGGCCTCACCGAGGTTAGGAAGAGTTATTAGCCAAACAAATCCCGCAGCTACCGGCCCTTTCAGCAACAGTCCGCGGAGCGCGAACTGAGGTCTCACCCGAGGTAGTAGGGGAGGGTGTTGGAACCAAGTTTCAGCACCGTTGGCATGTCTTGATGTGGTTTGGAGGGCTCGCGCACCATTTTGTGGCCTCACGCTACTCTGCTTCCACGCAGATCCAGAAAAAGATAAATCCTTAATACTTATTATTAATGAGTTGTTATAGATCAGATCTACAGTTTACTATCTTTAAGTAGGCATTTAATAGAGATAACCAGTTCGCGCACACAGAAAAGTTATAGATTTGTATAAGCTCATAATATAAGGATAAGTGCACAGATCAAATAGATATATCAACCATAAACTAACCAGATCCATAATATTTCAGATTCAACATGGTATTTCAGAACCAACTTATCTTTATTCAATTTCTTGCCAATACAACTAGATCCACCCTGCGCACTCAGTTGCATGGGTCTGCGCACATAGCTGCGCACTCTACCGGGCCTCTGCGCACATAGCTACAGAGCCTCTATCTCTCTACCAACATCCTTGACTCAGACTTACAGACACTTCAAGACTTCTTTCTTCACAAACCCATTACATTCGAGATCCAAAAATACATACCAAAAATTGACCTCTAACCATAGAGCCTTGCTCTATTTATACAGTTCCATGGTCCGTGAACCATGGGCAGGCTGACTTACTTCTTATTATTTTACATTATTTTGGGCGAACAACCCTTTGACTTGACTTCTTACAATTCGCGCTCCATGCATTTCGCAGAGTCTTTACCATACACTTTACCCAAAATTGTGGGCTTTGAGCCCCAAAATTGTTACGCGGGGCCTGTGCTACCCAATAGTCCCCCAACACAATCATCTTGACTCATCCTAAGTCACTTGGCTGGTGTGATAATCTTCACGTGGAGGTCGTTTAGCAACTTCTGTGCTTTTCTTGTACTTGCAGCAAACTCTTCCACCATCTGTTGTACCTGTTCAATGCGTGCCGCTGACACATCAGTCTCTGTCTCAGCTGCTTCTCCAGGTGCATATTATGCCTGCATGTGTGCCACCTTGCGCTCGATGGTGGTGGAAACCGTGAATGCCTTGTCAATCCATGGCTGGAGTTGTTCTTTAATCCATGTCAGGTAGCATCAGCTTGTATTTTCAGGGCCTGGGCCTCCCTCATCTTGGCCAAGTGCTACGTAATAGCAACTGTTTGTGCGGTCCCTCTGACATTATCGTAGGTTTGCTGGAGCTACCTTACCCCTGTTTCTAGTCGCTGTAGGGTTGGATCTTCCTGATGTGAAGTGAGCATAATAAGTGGCTGAGCCAACAAGTCGATGCATTCCTTCATGGAACATGTGATCATTTCTCACCCGGAGTTAATGATGCTTTTGCACTGCTTGGTGACCTCTGGTGGCATCGAAGGTTGCACCTCCAATTTCGACTCTGCAATCTGCAAGCTAAGCTCCAACTGAATCCTCGCGGCCTCCTCTGTTGCTTCACAGAACCCACTAGCTGTCTTGTGGATTCGTATGCCAATAGGTAAATCGACCGCAATCTCCAGTCTAGGGGCAAGTGAACACGCTTCCCCTACAAGTTGCTCCACTTGTTGACTCTATGTGATGGCTTCGTCCCGTTTGAGGCTCAACTATTCTATATTAATCTTTGTTCGCTGAGTACTTGTTCTGTGCGCTCCTCCCTAGTGCAGAGCTCGTTCGTGGTGATATCCTAGAGCTAGTACAAGCTTTCACATGGGAGGGCAGCGAAATTGAGTCTCAACCCCGTAAGTCGTCCTACCACAGCTCTGTCCTCCGTATTTTCTATTATCAATGCTCCTGCTGGAATTGCGATAGTATGAGCCATTTGGGTCTTTAGCAGTTGCTCATTAGCTGACATACCTGTAACCCCATGAGTAGCGGTGGTTCCCGTCTGCGCTGCCCATGTCCCAAGTTCTTGTAGATGCGTACAGAGCTCCCCCAACACAATCTGTTGCTACGACATGTCCTCGTCAATTGCATCCAAAGTGACTTCGCGAACTGTGTCCCCTATGTCACATAGGTCGCCTTCGGTCAAGGTGGTCAATTCACCATCCCATTTAGACGCCTTGGCCTTCTTCCACGGCTTCATCTGTTCTGTTAGCGGTGGTCGTTTTAAGGGCACACCCGTGGTGGTTGATGGTGTTCCTTCCATCCATATCTCTGTGGTTGTCTCTGTGCGCACCTTTTGCCACTTTCATCCTTTGCAGCCACTCTAGCTGGTGCTTTTTCTGTCAAAGTCTGCGCTGCCTCCCAGGTTGCTCGAACTTCCATAGCATGTTGTTTGTTCCACTTCTGTTGTGCAGCTCGCTTAGCTTAAGCCTTTTGTTTCTTGATGGCAGCCTCATCACGCCCCACCGCATTAGGTTCGCGCCATTCCAGTGGCCAAGTATCCAATACCACATTGATAGATTTGTCAATGGCAATGGAAGGAAGTGTAGTCCATGTTTGGTCAGGGTCCTTGCATGCCCGAATGTAGACAAAGTGCATGTCTGCTTTAAACTTGACTATGTGATTTACACTGTCATAGATTTTGTTGGACAACCAGGGTTGCTGGGTGACCCAGTGTCGATTGTCTATGTCCATCAGTATCCAAAAAATCTTGATGCCCTAGATTCTTACAGCATCCTTGGTCACCCAGAGCGATGCAAATTTGGTGGCTTCTAGCCAATCCTAGTCCAAGGAGGGAAACTACCTGTCTTGAAGTAATTCAATGGTAACCAGCACAAGTGGACAAAAGTAGCCACACATAGTGGAAGGTCTTTCCCTCCTCTCGGAATTATTCATAAAGGAACTGTGCCCAATTGAACCATTCTCCAGTTGCGCATTCCTTAGCTAGCGCAATAACGATCGTTGAAACCTCAGTGATCACTTTCCTTGCCAGCAACTGGGTCACAATGCAGACTGCTTTGTCTGAGATACTATCAATAACGTACCCTCGCTACCCTTTCTTCAACTTATATTTCCTTTTTAAGGTTTCTATCATCGTCACATCGCCACTCTTATCGACAATTTCCCTGGGGTCTCTTCCTTCGTAGGGAAGTAGTGAGATCCTATGAATGAGTTCTGTGGTGATGTGGATGGGTTTTTCGAGCCATAAGTATCCATCATGTACCAGACAGAGCAACCGTTTGATGACCAATATTGTAATAGGCGGTCGGAGGAAGTGGGGAATGGACAAGAGACAGAGAAACATGACTTCCTCCACCTTATGCAGCCATTCTTTTGGCTGAAGTGTTGTAACCATCCCTTCCATGCTATGCTCCATTAGTTCGCTAGTTACAAAATGGGGAAAATTTTCTCTATCTGCAAGGTCCCAATCTTCAAATTTCATTGTTACAATATGGCAAGTCACCGTGCCTTCAAGCGGAAACCCTTTTGGAAGTGACAGGGTGAAAAGTATGTTATCAACGTCATCCAAATTTGTAGGGACCTTAGCCTTCCCTTTGCTCTGGGGAACATGCTTGGGTCGCCAGACTGGCTGGATATCTGCTTTGCCTTCCTCGTCTGGTTCTATTTCTTCGACATAGGTCGAAGGTCCCTCTTCCTCCTCGTCACTTTCAATTGTAACAAATTTTCCTTTTTCTTCCATTATGAGCTTGCTAAATTGCAGATGTCATTGACTTGAGGAATGAATCTCTATATTCCTTTCGCAGTGCCTGAAACCATGAGCTTCCCTCCAGTATTTAGTCATTCATCTTACTCCTCTCGACTTGAACCTAGGGCATCCTATTCTTCGAATGATCAAACTTTGTGGTAAGCCCCTTTGCTTTCTTGTTATATGTGATTTCAAATTCAAAGTCGGTCATTCGCCCTCCTCGTGGCTCATTAATGTGATTTTGGTAGTTATCCTTATGCCCTAATTACCCACCGCCCACTCCTCTGTGCCTTAAATGGTACATCTTATCATGAACAGTACCTGCAACAGTTGCCTTCCATCCCATCCCCGCGGCAGCGCAGCCCCTGGTATGCGAATGTGTCCTATGCATTTAACCATCCTTGCACGTCGCAGCCAACTTGCACAGCTTTCCTATAGCATGTTTTATAGTCCTGCGCCCTCTTCCAACTACGTGGATCACTGGGACTGGGCCTCCTATGGATAGTCAGGTGGTTGCACCCATTGTGTGAGCCTTCTGCTTCCCTACTAGCCTAGGCTGCAAGCACTATTTGTGTTCCTTTGAGTCTAATAGCATATCTTGGTCTGTGTTCCCTTGTGCCCTAGGGTGCATGCGCAACCATGCTAGCAGAGCCACAACTTGTCCTACTAGTGTGGGAGAGTCGGCCATGTCTAGTCCCTTCAATAGCTCTCATGCGGGACTCGTGTTGGTGACTTCTAATTTGATTTTATTAATTTCTTCATCAAGCCTCACACTTTCCTTTCATAGTTTGGCCCCTGTTTCCTCTAACTCACAAAGTCTCACTTTGCCACGCCGAATGGCTTCCCATAATTGCTGAATCCCGTCACACAGGTCTTAAAGTGCAGGTCATACCATAGGGGAATGTCCTGTTCAAACATGGATAGAGTTCCCTTGGCATACCCTCCTTTGTGTACAGTTGTATCGACCCAATGAACCCTTGCTATGTGCAGATTCAGTTGGTGCAGTGGTCATGGAATATACAGCCATTCCCTTCATTATAGATGGATTGTCACCCTGCTCTAGCGTGGCTGCCATGCACATCCTCCAATCCATGCATGGAACCACCTTCTCCATCTCAGCTTTCTTTGTGCACACCACCTTGGTGCACGCGGTGCTTCTTACAATGCACCATGTTGCTTTTGGGCTATGATTAAGGTGCCATGGTTGACGAACTGCCCCTCAATGGTTACGCTGCTATCCGCTAGCTGCTACCTCACATCAGTGGTTACGTGCCACAATGATCTAACCATCATATTACAGTTGAGTGTGGTGACTTCCTGCAATCTATTCTACCATCTTTCAATCTCCTCATCTGCATCCGATGTGCATGAACTATCGCACTCCCATGAGAACCTTCCATCCACTGAGGGATTCACCTGACCCTGGTCTCACGCTATTATCTAGTAAATGCAGTCTAGTTCATCATCACTTTCTTCGTCACGCATCGGCTTGGTGTAGCGCGCTCCACCAGCTGGGTCCAGTGGGACTGTGACACGAAGTGCCTTTTTCTTGAAGGTCATTTTCCATCTTTTTAAGTTGATAACCCCATTCATTTTTGCTCACCCCATTCATGTTCGTGGCCCAATATATTCCTAGCAATGCAAGGTATGGACTATTATCATCAACAATTTCTATTACCTCAAAATCGGTCTATGTACTTACTCCTTCAATGTCCACTGTCACCCCTTGTAGTCATCCCATCGGTAATATCTTTTGCTGATTGGCCATCTGTAATTGAATAGGAGACCATTGTAGTGCAAGCTTATGCATGCGCTCCCATGTTTGTTTAGGCAATACATTCGCATCCGACCCTAGATCCAGAATAACCTAGTCCATCTCATATTCCCCGATTTGCGTCGTCAGTCGCATCTCTCACCCAGTGCCCAGAGCATGTTTCCCTAGTTTCCGGACTATGCATGGTTCCCCTAACCCCACACATCTAGTAATCAGCTCTTGAAGTCCTTTAACCACCCTATTTTCGCGTAGCAACTTCATACATGTCTCTAAAAAGGTGGTAAGAATAGAGGGATCCATTCTCGGCTAAACTAGATCCCTATCACCTGGGGTAGAGACCTTCGTGAAGCTCTCCTAAGCTTCTTTAGTTGTCCCTTTCACCTGTTCAGGTTCCTTTGTCAGAGCACCACGACACTTCTCATCTTCCACAGACTGTTTCCTCGCATCTCCTCCAGTGGTTGCACCACTTCTTAGTACGATGTTTACGTTGGGGTCTTCCTCGCAAGGTTCTGATCTCATCATGTCGACATTTTGAGTTAGGGTGGCCTACAATTCCCCCTTTTTGCGCATCTGGCAATAAGCATTGGGCAGTATACCATTTCATGGTAAAATTGCTCATATTATGGACAATATATCCTCGTTGGATCTGTGCAGTCACGAGCGTAGTGCCCTAGTCCTCCGTAGTTATAACAAATCAATTGGATGTGCCCTCACCTGGGCCCCATTTCTCTTCCCTGTCTACATCCTTGAAATCCCATGCGTGGCCTGACGGCTGGGTCGAAACCCTGCACCTCAGTTTGCACTCGATAGGTCGGGGTTCTTTCCATCATTAAATCATAACTTCGACAAGTTCCCTCATCGTGACCCACTGATCGACAAAAGTTGCAATACAGCTGCTGCAAGGTCTAGGTATATACTTCTGCAACAAGTGGTGGTTGTCTGTTTTGTGCTTTCCTCCCACCTGACAAATTGCGCACCAGAGTGCAAGTGCCACACTTGGCCCTACCTGTACCTCCAGCTTTAATGGCATCGAGCCCCCTCCTGCCAGATAGTTCACAAAGATCGGGTAGTGGTCCTTGTCGTGTCCCTGGATCTTGCACTTAATGCACCCTCCCTCTGTACGTGCCTCTAGTCGGGGCGCCCTTTCTTGCTTCAAGCCTTGCATTTCTAAGCACAATTTTTGTAGTTGCGCGTGGATTTGTTGAACTCCCAACCCTGGATCCTGTATTGGAGTTTCATGCAACCTTATTGCTGTCTCTAGTGCTTCAGCTTGGGTTGAGATCTTTTGTTATGATAGCATCATCCTCAGATGTGGTGTTAAAGACACCACAAACCACGCACAATGCTATGTATCTGTCAACATCGTGTTAGCTTCATAGATTGTGTTTTTCAATCTCTGATCCAAATCCCAAGGGGTTTCACCAGGTAACATTGCAATCTCCTTGAATCCAATGATCGACTATGTCTTCGATTTCGACCGACTAAACTCCCTAGTCAACACGTCCTAGATCGCCACTATTCCTACATTCAGATGGTCACTTGAGTACTTTATATACCATGTCAATGCACAGTCCTACAACATGCTAACCATAGCCACCTTTTTTATGTTATCATCCGTTATACCTTGGGCTTTCCATGGAGCCCTTACCATAAACCAGAACTAACCTGGTTCCTCATTTCCTACACCTCTAAATACCGGAAACTTGACTGCACTTACCATCACACCCTTTGGTGGTGGTAGAGGCGGGGTTGGCGAATATGGCTTCGAGTCAGGAGAAGTAGGTGATGGTGTGGACGGTGGTGGTATCGGAGGGATGCACTGCCCAATCAACCGAACTATGCTTCTCAAAGAGAAGCCCGCGAGTTCTTCCTGGCTTTCTCACGAGATAGAAACTAGAGGGTTGTTCTCTAATCCTTCGATTCCTCGGTAGCCTCTTCCACTCCGTGTTACGCCAGACATCAATAAACATGCATAATCTATTTTTGACACAACAACATCTTAATCCAAGTATTCAACGATTTGATATACTTACCCCGCGATCCCTAGAGAAAGCACCTTTCTGCTTCACTATAAATCACAGTTGTGTCTATCACGAACTCAGTGATAAACCCTCCTATTACCCGATCCAACCAGTGATCTACTGCACGCGCGATTTTGTCTTCAGATGCTTCTAGCCTGTGCACCAATTGTGATGTCCACACAATAGGTTGATCTAGTCTACACCTTCCCACACTGTCAGCTAACCTCGTGATCCACTCGTACAAATCTATTGAGAATGATGTGAAGAAGATATCGTGGATGTCTATGTATATGTAACGATCCAACCATTGTTCTTCTGATATCCACAGATTTCTGTTTTCATGAACCATGAACTTGTGAAGCTTCTTATCCAGCCAATCTTCAAGCTCTTTCTTCATAGGGTTCCAGTGTTCCGACATTAAATATCCTTTAGGCTGATCCCAGTCCCGACAACAGAACCATTTTTTGGCTTATTAGGGCCTCACTCAAGTTCGAAAGATTTATTAGCCAAGCAAATCCTATAGCTACTGGCCCTTTCGGCAACAGTCTACGAAGCACGAATTGAGGTCTCACCTGAAGTAGTAAGGGAGGGTGCTGGAACTAGGTTTCCACACCCTTGCGATGTCTTGATGTGGTCTAGAGGGTTTGCGTGCCATTCTATAGCCTCACGCTACTCTACTTCCGCATAGATCCGGAACAAGATAAATCCTTAATACTTATTATTAATGAGTTGTTATAGATCATATCTATAGTTTATGGTCTTTAAGCAAACATTTAATAGAGATAACCAGTTCGTGCACACAGAAAAGTTATATATTTGCATAAACTCATAATATAAGCATAAGCGCACAGATCAAACAGATATATCAACCATAAATTAACCAGATCCACAATATTTCAGATTCAACATAGTATTTCAGAACCAACTTATCTTTATTCAATTTCTTGCCAATACAACCATATTCACCCTATGCACTCAGCTGCAGGGGTCTGTGTACATAGCTGTGGACTCTACCAGGCCTCTGTGCACACAGCTGCAGAGCCTCTATCTCTCTACCAACACCCTTAACTCGGAATTATAGACGCTTCAAGACTTCTTTCTTCAGAAACCCATTACATTCAAGATCCAAAAATACATACCAAAAACTAACCTCTAACCATAGAGCCTTACTCTATTTATACATTTCTATGGTCTGTGAACCATGGGCAAGCCGACTTACTTCTTATTATTTTACATTATTTCAGGTGGGCAACCCTTTTACTTGACTTCTTACAATTCGTGCTCCGCGCATTTCGCAGAGTCTTTACCATACTCTTTACCCAAATTTGTGGGTTTTGAGCCCCAAAACTGTTATGCAAGGCCTGTGATACCCAACACTTCTAGAATTTATTCTTCAGAGGGAAATACAATATCTAAACAATCCTAAGCCGAAGTTGAATTGAGGGTCCAGGTCAGAGCCACATCTCCATCCAGCTCCTCTGGTGAGAAAGGAGTAGCATTAGAGTCTGCGAAGTTAACAATAGACTAATAAGCAATTTCTGCGGTAGACATAGGACATGCCATTTCACCTACTTGCCCTCCATCTAATGTGGTGGTAGATGAGGGTAAATTTCAAGGGTTCGAAAAATAATGAGTTTGAAAGTACTCCCTTCGAGAAGGTCCCTTGGAGGATGAAATAACATTAATTATTGTTATAGGAACGGGAAGATCAAAAGTACCCATTAAGGAAGAGTACATTCCAACTCCTAAGTTATCTATAGGTTGCCTGGTATTGTCCACTAATGGAACAGTAGACTCAAAAGATATGTGGGAGTCAACTGGAGAATAATCCATCTAATCAACTTTTACCATTCTCCGTTCATGAGGAAAGCAAAGGATGCGAAATAATGATGATACAATGGCATCCATCTCATAAATCCAATTTCTACATAAAAGGAGACTATAATCCAGATTCGTATTGACTATTTCTACTTCAATATATACCACCTTTCCCCCAACACAAATAGGAAAGGCTGGAATAATCCCATGTGTCCTATGAAAATGTCCATCAAATGTTGTCAATAGAGTAGGTGAAGGAACAACTTGAAGTGATCCAATGGCCTTCCAACATGATATGGACATCACACATGTGGAAGCTACCTCATCAATAATAGTTCGAAAGATATCGGTATTTCGATATGTATACTTTATCTAGAAAGCCATATGGTGTGGGAGTCTCTTTTTGACGTTTGACATATCAAATGTAAGCATAAGAGAATTTTTTAGATCAAATGCTCCGATCACTGAGAGTAATGGACTTCTCTAAGTGGGGCACGACTACAGTACCTCTAACACTAACATAGCACAAGGACTCTGAGCCAGATCTTCTACAATTGAGTAGTTTTGGGTTGCCCTAGCATTAGGGTTAATGGTTGAGAATTTTATGGAGCCTTTCGGCATCCGATGTATAGACTCAACAGTGGGCCTCTCAATATGGAGTAGCTCTGAAGCATCGGAAGCATATTTAGACTTAGATGACTCTGATTCACCATAATCATGTGATCACATAGTGACGTCGATATGTGAACTCATCATGTAGACATTCGATGTATTGTCCCCTTCCTGGTTGCCCCCAGTGGGGGTACAAATACTAAAGTTCATGCCAGCAAGTAATTGTCGCCCTTGGAGAAAAGGGTTAGTGAGGACAAATTGGGAGCTAGATGAACCCTGTTGAACTAATAAGCGTTGAGCATCTTGGATCTTAGGACAAATATGAGTCAAATGATCTCCATTGCATATCTTGCATGGAAATTTTACCTTTTTCTTAGACTCCTTTCTACCCCCTCCGACATCATTGTCGGGCTTGTTTACATTGCCCTTCCCATCCTAGTTCTTTTTCCTACCTCATCCTTTGTTCTTCCCATTGTATTGTTGGTTCCTTTGGGATTATAATTTTGGATGACATTTATAGACGCAGGTTGAGAAGGGGTAGTGACGGATGGTGAAGCCTACATAGAAGAAGCAGTTTGTAAAGACAACTGCTGCAATTGAGTCAACAGGTTAGTCGTGTTAGCATCGATCGATCCAACTAGCCCATCGGCATGGGGACCTAGCTTCAGCTTGGCAATATAAACCTTGGACCTAGGAGCATCAGGTAGAATTTTTTTAAGGACCGCATATTGAGAATATATAAGCTCTAATTGACGGGTTGTAAAAATAGCCTCCTCCTTGGTGAACACACCAAAGAGTGACACGTCCTTAGAGATATCGGGTTGTAATGATTTAAGAAACCATTCAAGAAGGAATTCTTGTGGAATATCAGCTTTAATAAGCCTCTTCCTTCTCCTCCATTCCTGGATATGATCCAAAATGTGGGTTGCCTGATCTTGTTCAAAATTAGCCAAAAGCTCAGTTCTAGCATCAAAGCAGACAGGCAACTGAAAATGGTTCAAAAAGATAGTAGCCAAATCACCGAAGGAAGCGAAGGTGTGCCTTGGCAGTTCTATGTACCACTTAGCTATATTTCTATTTAGGGTACGTTGAAATAATCTCAACCTGATTGAATCATCTATCAAGGAGTTGGACAAACACCATAAGTGGAAAGTGGTTACGTGATCCCTCGGATCGTCACCAGTCTTCCCTTCAAATTTTGGTATATCTTAGGGAAGTTTGGTTGGGACTAGAGGCTAAACCGGGTTATACCTAATCAGATCATTAGTCAAATTAGAGAGATCTTGAAATTTTAACATTTCCAGGAAAGGTAGACATGGAGAACCCTGAGGATTCCACCCAATGTGGGCGGAACTCCCAATGTTCTAAAAGGAATGGCCTGGATTTGTGAAGGTTGCCTGAAATAACTCATAGACCTAATTAAACCATAAGGAGCTCCTTGTGGTCCAGAAAAAACCATATTTTGACCAACTCTTGCCGAAAAATTTACGCAGCCAGTAAAATTACTCCCTAGAGAGGTGTTGAATGGAGCGGAGATCCCTTGGTAAGGGTTCCATGCATTAACATAGGGAGAAAAGTTCTAGAAAGAACGTATAGAAGAATATGACATATTCCCTTATTTGTTGAAATAAAATTAATTCCCGGCTCCTAACCCACTAACCGTAGGGTTTGCCCAACCTTGAAATGGATTATAATTTTGACTTGAAGCAGAAAAAGGTATTGATCTGAAATATGGGTTGGAATGTGGTATATGACCACCCCTGAATGAGAAACCCTGAAAAGAAGCTAATCCACTTGCCATGGAAGCCATCGATGTGGAGGCAGTCGATGGAACACTTAATGGGACCAAAGGAATCGCACTGTTTAGCATTCCAAAATGGAAAAAGCCAATTCCAGAGGCAACGGCTTGAGAACTTCCACTCGAAGATGGAATAGAAGTAGAACCAAATATAGTAGTGCTAGGAGTAACAAAAGGTATATAAATCGTTCCTCCTTCTTGTACGGATAAAAGAGTTTTCATACTTGTAGCACTTATCATGGATGCCATGCTTCTAGCAGTGGTCATCGAAGGAAAAGATCCATATAAGCCTAGGCTCAAAGGCCTGTTGGTCGGAGTCAAAATAGGGGAAGAGGAGAATTAGGAGTCAAAATAGACTCAGGGAGCTCCTCGACTTCAATAATGTCTTCTGACTCGAAGAGGACTCGAGAATGAACTGGAGTGTCTCTCTCCAACTCTCTACGTGTACCAGGTCTATCCTGTGAATCAATAACTCCAACGAGAGGATCAATCTTCAATGCACCTTCTTCCACTGATTGAAAACCACTGGAAGAATTTCTCCTACGCCTTCGAGGAGAAGGCTCAGGACTCATAGGTGAAATCCCATGAAGTCTCCTAGACCGACGAGCTAGTCGATCAACCACTTTGAATTATTTTTAAGAAATCTACTTAAAGACTCAAAAAATTTGCAAAGCTAGGCTAATTGGGAGCAAAGAGCACTCTCTAAAGGTCCCTAAAGATACAGACAATCAAACTACTTTAAAGTATTTCCGCTTCATGTGATTAGGACCGGACACCAAAATATAAGAAATCTAAAATCAAGGGCCTTATGAAAATAGTATGGGGTAATTATGCCCCAGGCCTACTAGCAAAGGTATCAGAAGCAATTACGCTAACCTCCAGACAACAGCCTTTATCAGTGCAAGCACCCAAGCTTCACAAGGGTACCCTCCAGAAGTATTGCTAAACATGATGCAACATCAGCCTCAGGTGCCACGGGATTCCCCTCCACAACCACCTATGAGATACCTAGGAAATGAAACTATTATTACCAACTCATATCAAAATCCGGGCAGAATAGTCATGAGGTGAGATCAAACAAGTAGGAGAGGGGGTATCTCTCTTCGTTTTCTTCACTCTCCCTCGTGCTTAACTCCCAGTTACAAAGTTTTCTCGGTCTTTCTAACGATATTGGATTTCTCTCGTTATTCAACTTTTACATTTGATAATTTGAGCAGCCTTGGAGAGTTAACTCTCCACTCACCTATTCCAAGGCCCTAATGAACCTAAACTTTTTGATGTTTGTTAATGACAAAATTAAAAAGTTCTATTTCATTTTATTAAATCGTTTGATTTTATAAAGCTATTCTTTAAGTGAAGGGGAATTTATGAGAGTGAAACTGATGATGTTTTTTGACGTAAAAGAAAACAATGGAAACCTAACTATATTCATGCAGTTATTTTCTTCGATGAAAAGTTATTTCTACTTGGGTTCTATGAAAACTTATAAAAGAAAATTATTTCCCTTTTCTTTTCTGAAACATTCCACACACACTCAAAATCTAAAAAGACTAAGAATGCTTAAGATGCAAACTAACCTAATGCAAGTTTAATTAATGATGCAAGATCCTAAAAAAACACTCATACTATAAGAAAAATGTGGTTCTTTATAGAGTCAATACACCAACTTGATAATGAATGGGGAAAAAATTTAAAAACAAATTTCCCTCCAAAGAAAGAAAAACAAACCGCAAAAGATCCCAATTGCTTAACAACAACAAAACAAAAAGCAACCGAAAACCAAAAGCTTGGGAAAATAAAAGCAAATTTTTTGTGCTTTTTGTTTTAAGGAAACGAAAGAAACTTTTGAGGTCACAAAAAGAACTACCAAATTTGAAAGACCAAGAAATAAGCACAAGGAGTCTTTAAATCTATCAAGTTATAAAACTCATTAATAAATGAAACTTGAAATGAGAAAGACTACAAACTTGCACAAACTGATCCGAACAGCAGCAAAAAATTTAACCAAACCAACAAAACGTCAAGAAAGAAGCACTTTCAAAATTTCCAAAAAGGACTCTAAAAAAAGCACGAAAGCAACAAGGCCAATCAAAGAAGGAAAATAAAAGCAAGACAACTTGAAGTATGGGCTGCAAATGAAATCAAAATGAATTTCTTGTTCTGGAAAACCAGAACATCCAAGAACTTCAAACAGAAGCCTTGAACTCAAGACACAAACCACAAAATTGCTTAAGAAGCAATCCTAGGCCAAATAGGATTTTTAGTGAGAATGAGATTTTGAAAAAGAAAGCTTGCAGGAAAACTAAATTCTTCAGACAGTGGATGACCATAAAATAGTAGACATGACCAGGTAGTAGACCTAACTGGGAAAGAAGATTTGAAAAACAATTCAAAAAATTGCATGCGCAACTGTGTAAAGACACAGAAGCATGCACGCACGTTTCTAATACAAGAAACTCGCATATACGCAAGTCTGTTTGAGGAAACCTATAGGTATATGTGACTGTAACATAAGAAAATAGCATATACAAAACTCAATTAGGAAAAAAACAAAAATCAAGGCCTGATCCAGAAGATCAGACTTCATACCTAGGAAGATAATGAGTCAAATAATATTGTAGAAGCAACCAATCAAGAAGACAAACCCTGATTAAGAACAAACAACCCAAACCAAGAATAACAAGAATGTTATCCCCAGTGGAGTCGCCAATTCTGTTGTGGGTGAGATCACCCTAGGGTCTTGGGTTGAAAACTCCAACAGAGCGGAAGGCAAACAACAACAAGAAATGCTCAGGAAAACAACCTAAATTCTTATTCTACTAAACTGGGGAGGAGTGTCCTTACCTGAAGGTCCTATGTTTGGGTAGATCTCGCAGGGTGCAAACCCTCAACTTCACCTAATGTCTTTGAAACCTGAAAATTATTCAAATAAAACATATACAGTTACAGTAGAAACATAAATCATGTTCATGATATTAACTTTAGATCATATAAATGAATGAACAATTACGCATCAATATAAGATTTATAAACAAATTACAATATAAATCAATGCATAAACACATTTAATATCGGGAACAAAACAACATTTCTTTATTGAAGTGAGCTACAGGTAAAGTGGAGAAATACAACCTGAGTCTTTCTCTGGCTCCAAGCGGAACCATCCTCTAGATCCATCCTTTCCTGACCTCAACAATATTCCTCCATCACCAATACAAGGATATCTCAAGAAAGATGAAGGATATCTCCAACAAGGAAACAAGGGTTTCTTGAAGCTTTGGGGAGTGCAGGAGGCATAAGGATTTCATCAGACTCGATCAGGGATAATCTCACTATAGTATCAATATTTCATATCTTCTCCATTAAGGTCTTCCCATGGAGGTTTATTTATACTTCTCCAAATTAGTTTTTTTTTTTTTTTTTTATGGGAAACAGTTGGGCCACGGGCTAACCCATGAACTCTACCTGAAATTAATGAAATTTATTATTTTTAAGTGTTTTAACATATGTATGTGGGTTGGGTATATGTTGACCCATGTGTACACGATTTTATTACAGGGCAAAGTAGCATATAGGGAATAAAACATTGTTTTTTAGATTTTGGACAAAGTCTAGAAGGAAGGATTTCCCTAGGCCATAATCAGAGCATCCATCTACCAAGAGTAGTAAATGGTGCTATAACATTACCTTTTTCTTTTCTAAAAATTTTTCAGCCCATTATTGCTTTCTGCGTATAAGCTAATGAATAGAATTTTCTCTTTAATGCAGCTATGAAATCATTCCAAGAAGAAATTATATTACATATTTTCTTTAAATCCTATTGGGTTTTAGCCTCCCACCATATGAGAGCTACACTTCCCAAATGAAGAGATGCAAGTTGGATCTCATTGGGATCATCATCAATTTGTTGAATTCTACAATAGATTTCAAGCTCAAGAACCTAATTATCCAATTTCTCAGCATTTAATTCCCCGTTGTACATAAGAAATTCAAATTTGACATCAAGCTTTAACAAAGGTGTTTTAACATGTCCTTTTGGAGTTCTTGGAGGGGTATGTGAAGGAGTTGAACTAGAAGAATATGAGGGTGAAGATGGAGGTGAAGGAAAAGGTGGAGGTAGAGGTGGTGGTTTGTCACCATTTCCTCAATTACCTTTTAGAGGATTTGAGTTCTCTCCTTACAACCTTGTGTTTCTCTCTTCAAATAGAAGTTTCTCCATTTCATACATTTCAAAGAAAGCTTTTCTGAAAGTTATCTCATCCTCATACATCCCCTCATGACATTCTACATGTGTCATTATTGGTGAAGCTTGAGGTATGTGTGGCTTCCTTGAAACTACTTGAGGATTTGGCTCTATAAGCACTCCTTCTCCTCTTTTCAACTTCAACCTCGTAAGCATCAAAAAACACTTGCAAACAAAATCAAACCTTCAAAATAACCTTGAGCTCTGATACCAAACTGATATGTATTACAAACTTCAAGGTTTATGGAAAGATTGCAAGTAAATTTTTATGTCTTTTAGGCAATGGATCAATTTGAAAAAGTAAATAAATTTATGGTTTTAAAACTCAACTTGCAACATAAAAATCAAGAAAAATATACCATACATAGCAACACAAGACAACAAAATGAGAAAGGAGTTCACTGCTCTTGGGCTACATCTCCTAGTCCAACTTCTAATGTTGGGCCTCTTTCATTAAGTGCTCAAATATGTGATTTCATGGATTTACAATGCTCATAATGTAAAAATAATTTCTCTAATTGCTTCAGAAGACCCGAAAACCTTCAGATGGACTCTTGTTAGGCTCAATTTGGCCAAACACTAAGAACATTATGTTGTAGAGAAGTTTTGCTACTAACTACTCTACAAACTAGCTCCTCCCTCTAACCATTCTAAAAATTTTGTAGTTCTGGTGACTGTCGAGTGCCAATTTTTCCTAGCGCCAGCAGGATTCATGCCAGATTAGGTGAAATTTGTCACCTATTTTAATTTCCCAATAATCCTATGGGTGGAAAAACTTGGGCACGTGGCCATGACCACGGATTGGGGCTAACCGCTTACCCCTGCTGGCTTAGCTCACCAACCGTCAGGCCACGATTTTGCCACCTCCATAAAACCTGGGGCTGACCCCCGTATCCCCGCACCCATCACCTGGCTCCTTTTCATTCTAACCTTGTTCATGTGGCTCATTATATGCCCTAGGCTAGGGCTTAACTTAGCCCCTCCCAACTGTAGTTCCTGAATCCTCTGTTTTGGTCCTGTGATAATCTGTGGGACTTGGAGCTAGCACTTCGACCCATCTCCTAACTTGTCAGCGCTAACACCTCAGCACTCCAGTTATGTGGAATAAGGTATGGCCTCGCACTTGAGCTAAGCCCCGAGCCCTTGGTTGCCCCTCCATGGTTCTATGGGTTGTGTAGTGACTAGGGGCTAGGGTCTTAGCCCCAACCTCATCCCCTAAACATGAGCTTTGGAAGGTTTAAATAGGGGTTTTTACATATGTATTGTAAGCACCACAAACAGCATAATGGTAGAGCATTGCACTATTTTCCATGAGGTTATAGGTTTGATCCTTATTGAGGCTTGTCCGACCTTGAAAAAACTTTACACGCCATAGGGGTGCCATGTGGCAACCCATGATTGGGCCATGTGGCACCCATCCATTGGACCACATCCAAAAACCACCAGCTAAAAAAAATTCTACCAGGTGCCAAAATTAGAGGATGCCACTTATCAGGTTGTGATTGGCCTAAGGGTACCCAGTGAGCCTCCTAACTCACCGTACAACCTACCGAGTTAATAGTCTTGTCCTTCAACCTATAAATTTTTTACTTGTTTAGGAAAACGATCAGAACACGATATCTTCAGCATACGATGTCAATTTTGAGAAATTCAAGTTGTGTTGGATTCAGGATAGCAAGCTCTATGTTTTGGCACCCATTTCAAGCAATTTTGATCAATTTCACTTTTTAGCACTTCACTGATCCACTAGATCATGAAGAAGAATCAACACTAATATCCAAGGAAGAGAAGACCAATGGTGAATAAAATAAATTTCATGTTTCTCAAGTAAAGAAAGGAAAATAAAGAAGAAACAATAATATGAAGAAAAATAGAAGATCAATTCCAGATCACAGGAAGGACATATCTAAGACTAGATGTTATAACTGTGAGAAGTCGGGAAATTTTGCTTACTAATGTTCTAAATGGAAAAGAAAAATAAATCATCATGCACATGCAGTAGATGTGGAGAAGTATACATTAAGAAAAATAAAAGGGAGACAAAAGATGAAGAATGTGTCTTTGTCTCAATTCTCACAGGACCCATCAGTCAAGGAAGTGATATTTTGCTAGTATACAGCGGTACTTTCAAGCACATGACTAGGCTCCAAAATTATCTTTACATATTTGACAAAAAGGAGTTCATCCCTTAAGGTGGAACTTGGATATGACTGAAATCCTGTTGTAGAAGGAGTAGGAGAAACATACTACGAACTTGATTCAGGGTTCAAGTATAAATTTCGCCAATGTGATTGGTCTCTAAGAGGAGGTTTGTACAAATTAAAGTGACACCCAACACAAGCTCTTGTACACAATAATATTAGCTCCAATGGGCTATGACACTAAAGAATTACTCACTCAATTACAAAGCCTTGGTAATTTTGAGAAAAATAGTCTCATGTCTACTAGATATGCAGGTGGAGTATGATGGAGTATGCAAAGGTTGTGCACTTGGAAAGAATGCCAAACAAAGTATACAGTTGAGATCCTATAGAGATTTAGGATGATGGATTACAAGTCCATCACCACACCCATGGTTATGAATATGGAGTTATTAAATGATTCTTCTTCATATTTGGTTGATCCCGTGATGTATAGATAGTTTATCTAATCCTTGATGTACCTGGTTAATGCCAAGCTGAATATATGCTTTGCAGTGACCACATTGATTTAGTACATGGTTGAGCCTAGACATGTACATTTGCTAGCAACAAAGTATGTATTGAGGTACATACATAATATAATTGGATATGGACTCAGATATGTCTCAGACAATGAAGCAAAGCTACAAGGTTATACAAACTTTGACTAGGCAAGGAGTGCAGTAGAGATGAAAAACATATTAGGATGTTGCTTTAGTTTGAGATCTCATGATTTAGTAGAAAAAATTGACAGTGGCACTCAGTACAATAGAGGAAAAATATATAGTATTCAGTCATACAAGCCATGAAGTAGTGTAGCTTAAGAAATTGCTTGCAAGGTTATTTGATTTAGAGTTAGAGCCAACTTTGATATATTATGATAATCAAAGTTATGTGAATCTTTCAGAGAATCCAATATTTCACGACAAGTCAAAACATATAGAGATCAAATACCATTTCATCTTAGACATGGTATAGAGAGGAGCAATGGAACTCTGGTACATATCTACAGATAAACAGACACCAAACATTCTCACCTAGTGTTTGTCTAAAGTGAAGTTTGAATACTTCATAGACAAACTTGGCATGATTCAAAATGTCCACCCTAATTGAGAGTGAGTTGTGATGTTTCTCCTACAGTGAACATATACACTCCCTTTTTGCTAAGGGTTTCCCAAATCAGTCATGTGAAGTGTGTAAGGGAGTAATGAGTAGACTAATACAAGTCTTGCATACGCCACATGAAGTGACCAAGTGTGATTGGGGCCATTAGGAGAGGAGAAACATCATAAATACTTGCATCATAACCTTGAGTCTATGTTGGTAGTCCTACCCATACCAGATGAAATGGTTGGGTGTGATTGGGACTGTTAGAGGAGACCATAATAGAATAATGCCTTCCTCGCTAAGGAGGGTTGATGCTTTATATAGCAGCGGAAGGTATTCCCTTATGGACAACAATGTACAATATATATAATATATTGTGTACAACAATATATATTTATATATTATATATTATATGTATATAAAAATATTAATATAAATAATAAATAGTTAATTAATAATGAAAAAAGAAAAACATATTTTTTCAAAAGGACTTGTCTATTAATGAAAAGACACTGTGATTATGTATATATATCAAGGCTCTCAATTCTAATTAGGCATCAATAAATATGGCATATATCTTATATCAATCTAATAATGTTTACTCAATTGTAAAAATAAAATTAAGATCACAATTTTTTTAAATGTGCAATTATTAGTGATATAACAATAATAACCAAAATTTGAAAATAAGAAAGAATTGAACAATAAAATCACTTTCAAACCCCAAAATTAATTCTAGTAAGAAAATAAATCTT
>APFE030271416.1:75383-86180 GCA_000404065.3 Pinus taeda | reverse complement strand
ATGAAAACTAAAATTTTAATACTTATAATATATATAGTGAAAGGGTAATAGATTTCATAGCCAACCTATCCCATGACACGGAAAATTATGGTTATCTACCAAGACTCACACAATTAATCATTTGATCCACGGTAGGTAGACCAAGGCCGTTAATAAAACCCATGCTATCGGGCCATAAATGAAGGGTGAGTATATATGCCCACCGTTCAATTTTGACGGTAGGCATATACACCCACCCTTCATTTATAACCCGATAACATGGGTTTTAGTGACGGCCGTAGACCAAGGCATCCATAAATTGACGCTCTTTGCTGTAAACAACTAAGCTGTCTTTTCAAGTAGTATTCATTTGAATGTTCGGCTGGTTGACGTACAAAAATTGGAATGTTAATATTCGTATGGTCAGAAGCACCCATTTAATTCACGCGTTTTGATCTCAAGATCTCTCTCGTGAGTGGCGTCACCATCATAGACTACCTCATAGACTTTCCTCCCAACAAGGAGCCGTCTTAACGTGAGCCGTCTTAACGTGGGTTGTCTTGGATGACTAAGTCTTGTCTTAACAACTAAGGATAGATTCTGTCTTAAAGTCGGTTGTCTTAGGTTTTGTCTTAACGAGGGTTGCCGTAAAGATCTGTAAGTTGGAACACTAAGTCTTGTCTTAACATAACAACTAAGGAATTCCTAAAAGAACGCTGTTTGGTGATAGTTAGCAGGGTGTAAATTTGATTGAAGGTTTTGGGGACAGGCTTTTGGAAGTTTTTATATCTATTTTTATTTTTCTATGATTTTTTTACTATTTAAATTAAAACAATAAATATTTAAAAGTATCATTATGATTTGAAACCTTATAGCTATTTAAATTATGTGTAAATATGTTAGTGATTTGGTGTAATTATTTAATGTTATTTTAACAACCGTTTTCAAAAAGTTTTCACAGTTTGATAAAATCAATTAATATAATGTATTTTGAAAAGAAATAATAATTAAAAACAAGATTTTATAAATAATAAAAACAATTTTGAACTTGAATCTGGAAATTTTCTAATATTTCAATTAATATTTTTAATATTTCTAAAATTTTACTTGAACCTAAAAGAAAAGTAATAAAAGTAATAAGTAAACAAATAAAGTTTTGTTATTGGGTCATTTTGAAGAAACACATAACAAGTATGAAGGATAGAGCCCTTTGATGGACACTCCAGTAACTTAACACTATTTATATTCACATTCAAGTATGAATGTATTAAATGCATAGAGTCATGGTAATAAATAACATATTTGTTATTTTTATATGGTTATATGTATAAAGGCATAGAGTTATGGTAATAAATAATACATTTGATATTTCTATATGAAATATAGCTATTTTTTTATTAAAATTAATAAATAGTTTTTTTTTTATAAAAGTTGGATGAATAATAATATATTAACACTAATGAAATTATGAAGATATATACTTCACATCAATTATCTAAAAAGGTGTTTACCAATATGGAATCAATAATTGATTGTAAAAATCAGAGCTTACTTAAAATTAATGAAATTATTTAAAAATTCTGAAAATCAAATAAAAGATATTTATTTGATTCAAATAAACAAGTGAATTATATTACTAAAAAATGATTCAATTTGATAACATTATCCACATAAGTTAGTGTCTTATATAGCATACCAATGATCCATAGTTGTTGGCATGCAAGATGAGTCTTAACCATTAAACTTCACACTATATTGTTGAGGTTTTAGATTTAGATGTGCATAAGGCAAGACTACATGATGTGACCGGAGATTGGAATAGGTTTTGTAACATCTCTAAAGATATAAACAACCATATAAATTAAAAGCATCAAAACACTTACTGCACAATACATCTCATGTTGCTAAAACTAAAAAGTTCATAAAAATTCACTAAATTAAAACTCTTTATTTAAATATCATTATTATTATTATTATGATTATTATTAATTGTGAAAAAATCTAATATATAATTTAAACATATATACATCTGAAGAAATATGCAACAAGATTCTTCTCCATGGAGATTTATCCCCACTTTACGATGGAGATTCTAATGTGTAAGTAGGCTTTGTTACAATAGCATGGCTTATCAATGCCACATGCCCAAAAAAAACCATAATTCACTTCATATGGCATTTTTTTATTCAGCAATTTAAATAAAAGAAAAATATAACATAACTACTTCTTAGATAAATATCATCCTATAATCTATGTATGCAACTAAGAATATTCTAGAATATTTTGTGGAGGTTAAATCTATACCATATGCCTGATAATTATTCATAAATAAATTAAAAATTTGAAAACCCTGTTTCAAAATAAACACTTCTATCAACATTGTTAAAGCAATTTTTTCAAACACTTATATTGTATTAAATCCTAATATTCTCAGCATTACGAAAATATTCTTTATTTTTTTTTAAAACTCATCTTAAAGTCTTAAAGATTAAATTAAATTAAATTGATGAGTTTAAAGATTAAATAAATATTAACTTAAATTCATCTTAACTCTAGATCTATCAAAAATTTAACATTTCACTATATATATTATATTATATATTATTTAATATTATATTTATATTTATATATATATATATATCATGGTCCAAAAGTAATTACAAAGGGTATTTACAGTTTTAAGTAAATTATATTACATAATAAATATCACCATGAAACCTATGGGTTGTTAAGTGTGTAGCCTAAAAGACCCAACTAATATTTGTTATAATTTTTTATTTTAATTTTTATTTAGTACAAATATTAATTTATTATGTATCTAATTATTTACTATTTTTTTATATTTAATTTGATTTAATATTACTAAATATTTAATTATTTCATATTATTTAATAATAATAATATCAATTTATATAGCCCCAAGGGTTAGCTCAATCAGTCAAGCCGGGGCCTCACTAATGGGAGGTCACAGGGTCGAAATCCGAAACTTTTTGGGGTCAGGTCATTAAATAGGCCGAGGGGTGTGACCCCCTTCGGGTGGGGTCCACCCTAGCATTGTTCGATCCTGGACGTAGCGGACCCATTGACCATGGGTATCCGTGAACCAGTAGTGAAAAAAAAATAAATATCAATTTATATTAGTAGTAATATTAATTAAAAATAATAATCGTAATCACAATAATTATTTAGTAATAATAATAATTATTTTAAAATGAATATAATAATCAAATTAAAGATTAATTATAATCGTATTAAAATAATTATTATTACTACTAAACAATTATTGTGATTAAGATTATTATTTAAGTATTAGGGGGTTTACACAGTGCATTATATTATATATCATTTCGGGATTCAACTGCATTAAGTAAGTCATTCACGTATAGCAAATGGGGTAGCAAGCTAAGTGGGGTTGATTGTGGGGAAAACTCCACAGTTAAGCGCACTTGAGCCAAAGGCGATCTGGGATGGGTGATATCTAATATAATGCACTACGTCAACCCCCTAATACTTAAATTCATAAAGAGTAACAGACTCTCTACTTGAATGGTTCATGAAGAACAATAGATGCTAAGGTTTTGAAAATGGGGTAGCAAGCTAAGTGGGCTTGATTGTGGGAAAAACTCCACAGTTAAGCGTGCTTAAGCTAGAGGTGATCTGGGATGGGTGATCTCCTGGGAAGTCCTAGTTACCGAGTAAAAGCCTCGAAAGTGAAGATTGACGCTATGTGATTCATTTCACTAGTTTCAATCCCACTTCTTCACCCACCCGATGCAATGAGTGCTAAGTGAACTATTCAAAAATCATGAGAAATTATTTAGTGATGACTACCTCTCATGGAAATGGTCATACGTAAATGACTTACTTAACGTAGTTGAATCCCAAAATGATATCTAATATAATGCACTGTGTAAACCCCCTAATACTTAAATTCAAAAAGAGTGAAGGGATCTCTACTTGAATGGTTCATGAGGCACAATAGTTGCTAAGGTTTTGAAAATGGGGTAGCAAGCTAAGTGGGCTTGATTGTGGGGAAAACTCCAGTGTTAAGCACGCTTGAGCCAGAGGCGATTTGGGATGGGTGACCTCCCAAGAAGTCCTGGTTACCAGGTGCAAGTCCCAGAAGTGATGATTGACACTATGTGATTCATTTCACTAGTTTCAATCCCTCTTCTTCACCCTGTGAGCATCACCTGATGCAATGAATGCTAAGTGAACTATTCAAAAATCATGAGAAACAGAGGCGATCTGGGATGGGTGACCACCCGGGAAGTTGTAGTTACCGGGTGCAAGCCCGGGAAGTGATGATTGATGCTATGTGATTCATTTCGCTAGTTTCAATGCCACTTCTTCACCCATGTGAGCATCACTCGATGCAATGAGTGCTAATTGAACTATTCAAAAATCATGAGAAATTAGTCAGTTACAACTAGTTCTCATGGAAATGGTCATACGTGAATGACTTACTTAATGCAGTTGAATCCCAGAATGATATCTAATATAATGCACTACGTAAACCCCCTAATACTTAAATTGAAAAAGAGTGAAGGGAGATCTACTTGAATGGTTCATGAGGCACAATACTTGCTACGGTTTTGAAAATGGGGTAGCAAGCTAAGTGGGCTTGATTGTGGGGAAAACTCCACAATTAAGTGTGCTTGAACCAAAGGTGATCTAAGATGGGTGACCTCTAGGGAAGTCCTGGTTAATGGATGCAAGCCCTAGAAGTGATGATTGATGCTATGTGATTCATTTCACTAGTCTCAGTCCCAATTTACAATCTTATTTAATCTTTGATTATTGTTAATTAAAGATTATTATAATCATCTTAAAATAATTATTATTATTACTAAACAATTATTACGATTAAGATTATTATTAAGTATTTGACTATATGTGAATGACTTACTTAATGTAGTTGAATACCGAAATGATATCTAATATAATGCACTACGTAAACCCCCTAATACTTAAATTCAAAAAGAGTGAAGGGATCTCTACATGAATGGTTCATGAGGCACAATACTTGCTAAGGTTTTGCAAATGGAGTAGCAAGCTAAGTGGGCTTGATTATGGGGAAAACTCTAGTGTTAAGCACGCTTGAGCCAGAGGCAATCTAGGATGGGTGACCTCCCGGGAAGTCCTAGTCACCAGGTGCAAGCCCTGGAAGTGATGATTGATGCTATGTGATTCATTTCACTAGTTTCAATCCCAATTCTCCACCCTTGTGAGCATCACTTGATGGAATGAGTGCTAAGTGAGCTATTCAAAAATCATGAGAAATTAGTAGATACGACTAGCTCTCATGGAAATGGATATACGTGAATGACTTACTTAATGCAGTTGAATCCCAAAATGATATCTAATATAATGCACTGCGTAAACCCCCTAATATTTAAATTCAAAAAGAGTGAAGGGATCTCTACTTGAATGGTTCATGAGGCACAATACTTGCTAAGGTTTTGCAAATGGGGTAGCAAGCTAAGTGGGCTTGATTGTGGGGAAAACTCCACAGTTAAGCGTGCTTGATCCAGAGGCGATCTCGGATGGGTGATCTCCCGGGAAGTCTTGGTTACTCGGTGGAAGCCCTGTAAGTGATGATTGATGCTATGTGATTCATTTCACTAGTCTCAATCCCACTCCTTCACCCCTGTGAGCATCACCCGATGCAATGAGTGTTAAGTGAATTATTCAAAAATCATGAGAAATTAGTCAGTTACGACTAACTCTCATGGAATGGTCATATGTGAATGACTTACTTAACGCATTTGAATCCCAAAGTGATATCTAATAAGATTATTATTATTAATTAATATTACCTTGCTAGCCAAGTATTGACATTGATAGTTCATATTATTGTAAAGTCACTATGTAGTGATATGAACTTGGCCTGTCGTGATTTTTTATGACGGTTCTGAGTAATCTCTGCAGCTCGTCTTCCTTCCTACGTCTCTATGGGATTTTGTTTCTCTACGGTTGATCATCCTTGCAATGTTTTAATACCTCTCGGTGACCATAATTTCTACATCTCTTTGTGGTTGCAAAGTATATCTCTCTACTGTGGTAAAGTGTTTCAACCCTAATTTATGCTTGTGTGATATTTCTCTTCAATTGCAAATTATTCTTTAAGAAACTTGCTTTTCAGACCTCGCCAACCAAGTATTAACCTCTGCGGTGCATATTATAAACCTCGTCGACCAATTATTGACCTTTGCAATGCATATTATAAACCTCGCTAGCCAAGTATTAACCTCTATAATACGCAGATCATGGTGGAGTGCAGATTGTAACATAGAGAATGAAATCAAGCCTGAGGTCAACTCCAACAAACTTAGTGGGCTCTACTGGGAGTGTCAATTATCTAAGCCAAATCTCTTTTGGTGGGCTACCAAAATCATCTTGGAGTCAAATCGCAACATACTAATATGTACACTGACAAGTGCATACGCTCCCTCTCAAGCTCCTTTTATTAAGTTTAGCTTGTTTATATTATCAGTACTTTCCTTCACATTTCTAAGACTCCCTCTAGCAAATGGAGACCAAGTAAAATTACTCTAGATATTCTATATGAGTACATTTATTCTTTAGGCATACAAAGAGAAGAAAGAGAAAACCATTTTAAATTATAATTAAATACATTGCTTGAAAACAATCATAAATCACTAGAAAATAGAATAATATCTCTTGTGAATGAACTCCAATGGATGAAAGGTATGATTCGAGAAATAGAGCATAGTAAACAATCAATGGTTGAAGAAAATGACGTCGTGAAAAGTGAGATTAAAAGTCTAAAAGGACAATGCAATAATAATTTAACCCTAATTAACACAAATAGTAAATTAGATGTTAAACCAATAAAAGAGGGAATTAACAAATTGGCTGGGATATAAGAACAAAATAATGAGGACACATTAGAAATAGTAAATTAAACTTAACCCTAATTAACACAAAGAATAAATTAGATGCTAAACCCATAAAAGAGGAAATTAACAAATTTACTGAACTCAACCATGGACGCAATAAAAGAGCCTTACACATTATATTGTTGGGATAGAAGAACAAAATAATGAGGACACATTAGAAATCGTAAAAGAACAATTAAAAGAAAAATCTCAAATTCCACAACTTATGTCATTGAAGCAATTATGGTGGGAAAGTTACTTGAGAATAAACATAGACTAATCCATATTAAGGTAAGTTGTAATGGCCACAAATTAGATATACTCAAGAAATCCCCAAGCCTAAAGGGAACTGGAATATTTATAAATGAAGATCTAATTCTAGAAGACTAAGTTGAACTTAGGAAAGAACTCCAAAAGGTCAAGGAGGCAAGAAAAGACGGGAAATGGACTATCATTAGGAATAGGAAAGTTATTATTCGAGATAGAGTTCGAAATACGATCGATATATAGGGGTTAGGATAAGGCAAGATCCTGTTTTGTAATTTTCATGGTTTTCCATGGCATAAAGGTCTTATTTTAAGTTGGATCCCAGGGATATTGACCTTATTTTTCTATTGAAACTTTGGAGCATGACAAATCTAGGGTTCCTCACCTTCACAAATTCATTCTTTGGTCTGTTTGGAACAAGAAATCCTCTTGAAGGGGTCTTGGTGGTATAGGATGTTATATTAAGAATATTTTTTCTTCTCACATCCAGCTTCATACTATTGACCCCTTCAATCAGTACATTTGGATTGAGATCTCTGAATATTCCACCAATAGGATTTTTCTTGCAATATTCTATTTCACTGCTATCAACTCTACCTCCTATAATTAAAACAACTTAGATAAGAATTTCCCTTTCAATACCTTAGAAAAAGACATTCACAACCTGAGGAATGATGGTAATATCATTTTAACTGGGGACTTCAATGTTAGAACTACTACTAACCAAGTTATTATGTTAAGTAACCACTCTCACCCTGACCCCCTGTGGCTTGATGAAGATGATGACTTAGATAATAGATTCAAAAGAACCTATGAAGACAAAACTTAGAACTTATTTGGAATCAAGCTCCTCAAGCTTTGTTGTTCCCATCACCTGATTATCTGTAATGGTATTAGTAAGTGGCCTTCCTTGGGACAGATGACCTATTTACATGGGTTGGGTAGTAGTCTTGTGGACTATGCAATTTCAGACACCCATATCCTTGATTGTATTACCAACTCTGAGATTCTTAAAGATTTTGAGCCCTATTCTCACCACATGCCTTTGCCTTTAACCCTCAATATTTCTATGCATGCTAGCCACATGTAGGATACTAGTTAAAGCCAAAGAAACTCTCGTTTCAATCAAAGTAATATAGAACTTTTATTAAAGGATTTAAAAATGGATTTAAGTTCCCTAACATATAATAACAATATCGATAAAAATTATCACAAGTTTACTACTACCCTTTCCACTACAATTACCAATTTCTCTACTGAGGTTTCATATAAGAAACTTAATAGAGCTTCCAACTCTTGGTATGACAAAGATTGTAAAAGTGTAAGGAAAATTGTTTAAGACGCTCCTAAAAAAACTGTAAAGCTCTGACATATTAGTATATAAAAGCCCTCATTAAAGAGAAGAAGTAGTCATATATTAATTAGAGACATGATCATCATCTTCACCTTTCTAAAGTTGCGCCTAGAAAGTTTTAGCGGAATGTGCTTGTTCATAAATCTAAAGGTAATCATTGAATCCCCTTAGAAAAGTGGGACATCTATCTAAGATGTTGTATGACTCCTCGGACACCATGGATAACATAATTAGCACTCCTATTAAGGAAGATATATTTTCTGTTGAGGATGTTGAGTGTGGGATTAATAAGCTCGCTAGTGGAAAATCTAAATACATTTAAGGATACCAAGAGGCGATCTTAATTATGGGAAGATCTATCCTCATTCCTCAACTCCACAAGCTTATTAATTTGGCTATAAAGTCTGGCTTCCCTAAACCTTGGATGCAAAGCCTTATTGTGCCTATGTTTAAAAATGGGGACGAAATTGTTCCCTTTAACTACAAGACCATTATTATTACTCACATCTTAGTCAAGTTTTATGGTCTCATTTTGGAAAGGAAGATTATCCATTGGCTTGAAATCCAAGGTAAGAGAGCTAAAGGGCAAGCTGGTTTTAGAAGATACCACTCAATTATCAACCATCCTGTCACTCTCAGGATCATTGTTGAGGAATGTCACAATAGTAAAGCAGATCTCTTTTGTTGCTTTGTGGACCTTAGAAAAGCCTTGGACAATGTTCCTCGGGAGAATATTTGGAAAATACTTGATGAGATAATGATTCCCCTTGAGTTGAAGATTGTTGTGATTCGTCTCTATGAGACAGTTGTTGCCAAGCTTAAAACCAACGAAGGGTGGTCTAAAGATATTAAATGCAATATCAGGGTTAAGCAAGGGTCTCCCCTTTCACCTACCCTTTTTCATATTTACATGAATAAGCTAGAGGAGTGTTTGGAAATTGCGAGGTGCAAGGGGACTGATCTTGCTAGTATTATCATTACTCTTCTCATGTATGTCAATGATATCGTTCTTCTTGCTAGAAGCCATGAGGACCTAGACAAGCAACTTAAGACTCTTCATGACTATTGCTCCAAGACATGTATAGCAGTTAATACTGACAAGACTAAAATCATGATAATTAAATTCAGAAAGATCACCCATGGGAATTTCGCCTATGATAACAATTGCTTGGAACATGCCTCTTCTTATAAATATTTGGGTATTGACATTCCTTATAAGCTCAAATGGAATTATAGCATTGAGAAAAGGATTAATGGAGGTTGTAAATATTATTTTGAGCTTTGAAAACAATTGTAAGGCTCCCAATCTTTGTATTTGGAGTGAAAAAGGATCCTCTTTAAGACCCTTGTCACCCTCGTTGTCCTATATGGTTGTGAATTCTGGAGTTGCAGTATATCCAGATAATCATGGAGAAAGATTGAGATGATTCAAAAGCAACTCATAACCTATAATCTCAAGATCAAGGGAAATATTCCCTATCCTATCCTCGTGATCGAAGCTAGCCTCTCCCCTATTGAAAGCAGGGCTATGTTTAAATATCTAATGTATAAGAAGAAGCTTTACAAAATGGAACCCAAGATGCTTCCTAAAATTGCTTATAACTTTAGTCAAAACCCCCACCTTCACCTCAACCGTGGGTGGCATAAGGATGCCTAGTCTTGGCTCAACCATTGGAGGATAAATGAGGAGATCATCCTGGGAAGTAAGGATAGTGTTAAAGATACTATCACCTCCAAATTTAAGGATAAGTTATTGGATGATAAAGAGCTGAGGGTAAATGAAAGCTAAGATATTATAAGGATGTGATCAACCCCACCCTTGAGAACCAAAATTATCTTTATGTTTTAACCAGCTCGAATAAAAAGATGAACATCGCTAAGATTAGAACTAATTCCCATGAGCTTCAGGATGAAACTCAGCAGTGGTCTACTCCCAAGACTCCCTAGGATGATATAATTTTTTAGATTTGTGATACTAATAGGGTGGAGGATGAAAAACACTTTATTTTAGATTGTTCGACCCTTATACACATCCACTCTCATTTCCCTAACATCTGTCACATTTCCAATCTTCTTGATTTATTAAGTCAGCCCAACTATAGTGACCTTGGTGTGCTTCTTTCCCTAGTTTTTGAGCATAGAAATAAGATTCTAAAGAATCACAATTAAATTCTTCTTCTTCTTAAGGTCTGATAGTCCGCATTGGTCTTAGTGGACACTGATGACCACCACCATCATTAATTAATATTATCATTAAATAATGTTAAATAATTTATAATTCAATATTATTAAAAA